>BPLT01000275.1:0-23814 GCA_019656295.1 Rhododendron mucronatum var. ripense
CCCAATGCACGATCGTCGGCGGCTCCTCGCCATCGTCACTGTACCTCTCTCTCTCTCTCTCTCTCTCTCTCTCTTCTCTCTCAATTTTCCATTTTTCCCAATCTGGGTGTGCATGTGTGTGATGAAGTGGGCTGCAAAAATGGAAGATTGGGGGTGAGGGAAGGGGATAAAGAAGGTTAAAATCGTCAGATTTCGAGGGGATTGGGGGGTATAACTTATGGACACCTCAAACCCTGTCCGAAAATAAGACCCTCGATGCCCCCTTTCTCCGGTCTTAGCCAAGAAACGGTTTTGTAGAAAACCCCCGACTTTGTGGCTTCCAAACGGGGGCAACGCGTGGGCCCCCGGTCTTGCAAAGGGGGGAAAGCTAATCCCACCTCCTATAGCAGCATCCAAACGGGCCGTTACATGGATTGCTAAGTTGGCTATCCTGACTACCACAGTCAAGAAACACAACTGAAATACAAGCACAAATGCGCAGGAAATACAACTAAAATGAACACACAACTGAATTGAAAATCATTTGCAGCTCTGTGCAATTTGGGCTTGCAGCCTTTTTGCCAGCACTGAAAAATTTCTCCAAGGACAGGTATTTTTGCTAACAGGGCTCCTTAATTTACAGAGTCGCTAGGATAAGCTCTAAGGAGAGTGTTGTGCACTTTTCGAAACTCTCTCAATGCTTTTATCTTTCTAATGTGCATTTGCCGTGTTTTAATCTTTATTCGGGTTGAGCGATGGTTGTCTCGAAATATGTGGCACATGGAATTTTTTTGTAAAAAAACTCAAAAAACTGCTCAGCGGTATAAAAAAATTCGATGAGGGTTATCAGTAGAAAATTGTACGAACTGCAAAATGAATTACTTACAATTTTACGACTTGAGGGATCTGATTTGTAATGAATGATTATGCTGCTGAGTAAGTTTTCACTGCTTAAAGGCTTTTGATCGTGAGGTCATGCATAACTCATTTCACGACATCACATCTGTGATAGCGACTTTTATTTGTCTCAATTTTGTGTGATTTTATATCCCCGTTTTTTGCAAACCACAATTTCTTTTGTTTTGGAAAGATCCAACCCGTGAATTGAGGGTGTGTTCCAGTAATTAAAATAGCTACTTATTTTTTGAATTAAAAATAATGTACCATGCGAGAATAACATGTCTCACAAAATGAAAGATAAATATTTAAAAAATAAAAATCTTAGCGAAAGATAAATACTATCTTCGATTTGCAAATGTGCATACAATTTCGAGCATCCCTGTTAATTTTAAAAATCAAAATGACTTTGCACAAATTAAAAGGTTGCTAAAAATTAAATTATTTTCCCAAAGAAATCTTTCTTGGGCTGGAGTTGAATTGTGAAACATTATTGGGTGGGCGGACTTACATAATTCAAATTTTTTAAACAAATATGTTTTAGTACCAAAATAACTCAGAAATTACAATGGGTAGAACAATCGTTCTGGGATATCCGCTCCTCATATCTGTTCTTGGACTATGGTCTTGAAGTATAAGTGAATTGGAAATTTTTTCCCCAAGAAAAAAAAACAACTCAAAGTTCTTAATGCCAAAATCATAACGCTGGCCATGTATTAGATACCTTGTCGTTTCGGAAGCATTTAAGACAACTACGTATATTTTGTCATTTAAGACAACCATTTCTTTTAACAAATTGAAGGTGACACATTGACGCGTTTGGATCCGTAATTAGACACTACGAAGAACATGTGTGATTACAGATACAGGTACTAGTGAGCAGTAGCGGAGCCAAGATTGTGAACCCGGGGGGCCCGGCTTAGTATACCTATATTTTTATTAGAATGTATACTTATTGTATCATAATTTTTTTTTTGTTTTCCATTACGTTATATTTCTATATTGAAATAATTCTAGTCTAATGCGGTTAAAGTATGCCAATCATTTTGTATTTTTTCTTTAGGCTACTTCAACTATTACATGCTTATTTTTTATTTATGAAAGAAATTGAGAAATGAGAATGTAAAAAAACTAATTTTTTATCAAATCAAACCAAAATTATGAAGATAATAAGTAGCTATACACGAATAATTATCAATAATATTAAAAATCAAATATATAAACCCCAATATAGCTCCACCAATGCTGGTGAGATACGACTACGTTCGTACAAAAAAAAATACTAGAATATAATTACGGCATGAGAACAACTTTTTTTTTTTGTATTTTATCCAGGGTAAAATTATGGATCATGGTAAGGTACAAATGGTCCCCTTGAAATTTGATGCCTTGCTACCCCTTGGGCCTGTTGGGTAGTGATTCACGTGCATGGATAAAACAAGACAAATTAGACAATGAATGCAAAATGCAAAGGCATGTACCATTCGAGGGCGTTAGACGTCCTTTCCGAGAAGAAAATGTGGTTGGAAAAAAAATGCAATGGAATGTACCATTCGAGGGCGTTAGACGTCCTTTCATCAGAGAAAAAAATGTGGTTGGAATTGTTGTTCCTAGATGGTTCCTACTATAAGTGAAGGCAAAATGAATGCGATAGCAATATCACACAGCTGTTTCGCTGAAATATATACGTACCCTAAAAAGGTCATGTTCAGAGCAATCAATATATGATGTTGACACCCATTGATGAGGTTGTTATATATTTCGCTACCAGCAAACTTTTCTTCCTAGTGAGGTCATCTATTTCTCATTTCTGTGACGTCATGACATTATCGTGTAAGAAACCAACCCCGAAACACCTCACATATGAAGGGCTAAAACAATCACTTCCATTTTGGATTTAGCCTTTGAGTAATTTTCATGGACAAGAGTGGCACTATTTGTCTATGACTATTATCTTCGTTTAATCGAGCATGGTCTTGAAATATGTGGCATGGAGATTTTTCCTAAAGAAATTAGCCAAATATTAGTCATTGGTAAATAAATATAGCTGATGGCAAAACACCATACATAAAATATAGCACTTTTTCAAAGACTATTTATCAAGGGATTGAGCTTAATGAACCAATTAAATTTTAGAAAAATATTTCTTATAATGTTTCTATTCACTCTTTACAAATTACAACGGGAGCTTTAGCTCTTTTTGGTTGAATGAAATTAGAAATTGAGGTCCTATCATATCTAGAGGAGGATTGAAGGACTAGTTTATAATATCAAAACATGAGAGGCCTGATACGTAATAACGGAAGAAGTAGTCATTGTTTTCACTTTAATTTTCACGGCCTGAAAACTTTAGCCGCGCAGTTCACAACTCTCATGAGTCATCTATACCTCATTCTCAAGAGTAATGATTTCACATGTGTGCCATGTGATGTGATTATTGCTTTTACCATATCATTCACAAGAAATTAGCTAGAACAACTTCAATTTTTTCAATGTTAGAAGCACGCACAGATAGCTCGTCTCAGATTCAAAAATAATCAGAGTCGTTCATTTTTGGATAACGAATTCTTTTCTTTTTTACCCCTCTTTAGTCTTTTTTATTTGGAAAGGTCCAACCACGTGGATCACTCTGCAATATTCCAAACACGTAGGCATCAAAATTTAAAGTGACCATTATCTTTCTAGGTCAATAAAACACAAGAATGTACCAAAGTAGTTGGACTTGTAGATTGAAAACCTATTGAATTATAAGGCCATCATTTCACTACCATTAACCTTTTGTCTAGATGTGGTTCTTAATCCATCTGATTGTATCTTTTGTTTTGCAAGGGAAGGTTTGAGGTTCGAGTCTATGGAAAGATTTCGAACTCCATTGGATTGCATGTTAACATATTAATTTTCCACTAATCCATATATGCCCTCTTTAGTCGTTTTTGTTTGGAAAGGTCCAGCGACGTGATCACTCTGCAATAATTCAAAGGCTTAGGCATCAAAATTGAAAGTGCATGACCATTATCTTCCTTGCTAGGTTTATAATTACGAAACACATGAAAGTATCCAAGTAGTTGGGCTTGAAAAGTGATAATCTATTGAAATATAAGGTTATCATTTCACTACCATCAATTAATCTTTGTCTTGACGTGGCTATTAATCCATCTAATTATACTACTTGTCTTCCAATGGGAGTTGTGGTTCGAGTCAATCTATGGAAAGACTTCAAACTCCCTTTCACAATATTTTTTTTTCGCTAACTCCCCACTGATGTATACAATCTTTAGTCTTCTTTTTTTTTTTTTGCTTGGAAAGGTCCAGTAACATGGATTACTCTACAAGTTTTGGGGTTCAAGTCTACGGAGAGAGACTTCAAACCCCTTTTGGTTATTAACATATTAATTTTATGCTAAACCTTTGGCCGACCCATTGATGTATGCCCTATTTTATTCAATTTTGTTTGGAAAGGTCCAACCACGTGGATCTCTCTGCAATATTCCAAAAGTGTTGGCATCAAAATTGAAAGTGACCATCTCTCTCTCTCTTTAAAAATCTCTTATCCCCAAGAGTTGCCGCCCTAGGGTTTCTCTTTCGGGGGGAGCGGCTTCCGCCGCTAGCTGCTCCCCCCTCCCCCTCTCTTCTCCCTCTTCGTTCTCCTTTTCTCTTTGTCTTTCCTTCCTCCTTCTCTCTCAACCCCCCGTCTTCCCCTTCCCTAATCCTCTCCGCCTTTTTTTTTCTTTTTTTTTTTCAGTATTCAAAATGAACGGCCGGCAACAGATTGGGCGGCGATGGTGGCTCCAGTGGTTGATGCTGGTTTAGATCTCTTTGTCCGCTTCCCTTGGTCGTTTAGGGAGCCGATTTGTTGTAGCTTCACGATGGTCGGTGGGCAGTGGTGTCCAACGAGGTTGGTGGCTGGTATATATGGATCTTCGTTCCCCATTTCCTCTCTCTTTCCCCTCTGTATTTTTTTGTATCCCGAACCCTACTGATGGTTTCATCTTTCTATGCTACTCACGTTGTGCCCCATTTCTTGGCCGTGAGTCCTCTCCTTTATCTCTGGTCGGGTTTGTTCTCCTGGGACTCCAATTTTCGCCGAATGGCATGGAGTTTGGGTGGTTGGGCGGCATGGGTGGCATGGCTCCCGCTCTGGTTACTGGTAAGTGCCATGGTTTTTGCTTAACGGCTTGGTGAGCACCCATAGCAATGGCTGGTTGTTTGATCGCTGCGCCCATTTTTTCCTGTTGGGATGTCCTGTGGAGGCATGGTGGTGATTGGAGAAGTTTGACCGGCGATTGGGGTGCTATTGTCTGATCTTGGGTGGCTGCAATGGGCAGCTTGGTTGGGTTGCATGTCAACTGGTTAGGGTTTGTTTTGGTCTTCTTGGGGCCTAGCCCTTTGGGCTATCTGCTCTTTTTTGTGATTAATTGTTTGATTCTGGTTTTTTAGACCTTTTGGGGAGTTGAGCTTTATTTGTATTATTTGGGCTTGTAGTCCTTCTTCAGATGTTTGGGCTTTGCCCTTTGAATGTTAAAAATGTATTTTTTAACGTCTTCCTACTCCCTAGGCCAATAATTACGAAACACGTGAAAGAATACAAGTAGTTGGACTTTTAAAGTGATCTATCTTTTAATGGTAGTGACTTTCACTACCATTAACTTTTGTCTAAATGTGGCTCAATTGATCTGGTTGTATCTCTTATCTTGCAAGAAGAGGTATGGGGTTTGTGTAACGCCCCTAATTTTTAGGTACGTTAAAAGGACATTTTTATTGAAAACTTTAAATAGAGTTTGGCTCATTAGTACATCATAATTCTCACAAGAGTACTTTTATTACACAAGGAAGGGAAACTAGGGTTCCTAACTACAGCTCCGCCTGCTCCTCCATCCGAGCCAGCTTTTCAGCTCTAAAGGCCTCCAAGATGTACAGCTCACCTTGATCATCTACAAAGTCTGACACATTATACCAGCGTCGCCATTAGTATAATATGTCAGGGCCACCAGAGGTAACACCTTGAGCTACAGGAGCTCAATAGAATAATGCATACCCATTAACCCTTAACTTAAAACCAATAGATCATAAAATTAACGATTTCCACCACTACAACATGAAAGGGCAATAGCGAGGAAATCTGGCGAGGAAAACGAATTTTGTCACTGAAAGTACATTATCTGCAAGGAAATAGATTTCCTCGCCAAAAGCTTACATTTGGCAAGAAAATCTAATTTTCCTCGCCAAATGTAAGCTTTTGGCAGGAAATCTAATTTCCTCGCCCTTTTTACGACTTATTAATTTATATATATATATACATAAATAATTATTAATTATGCTCATATGTATAATTGTAATATCACAATGGTAAGACATAATCAACTACATAGATCAATACCATTATCAAATTTATTAAAATAAAAAGTAATAAACGGGAAAAAATAGTTTCCTTGTCAATCGCATTGAATTAGTGAAAAAATCTCATATTTGTCACTTTTCTTATTCTAATTAGCAATGAAAGATATCTTGAAGTGTAGGTATTGAGGATTTATTCCATAGTAATGAAAAACTCAAAAAAAAGATAATAAAGTTAAAAACATCTTGAAGTGATGTCGTATTGAAAATATCTCGAAGTTAATTAGATCATCACAAATCTATTTTCAAAACATCTATATAAAAAACACTATTTCACAAAAAAAAAAAAAACTATTTCATATCTATTGTGTAGATCTAAATTGACTTTAGATGCTCTGGTACGCAACAATATGAGTAGAGTAGTTTTGTGTGCACAAATGGCTCTTGACAGAACTCAATGGAGAAAAATGATTCATGTAGCCGACCCCAAGTGATTGGGACTTAAGGCTCGGTTTGGTTATTTCATATCTATTGTGCATTCATGCTGTAAAGAATGTTTTGTGTGAACCGTTATTGATTTTATTTAAACCAACTTAGGTGATTCTAATGGCATTCATCTATAAACAGATAAATATGTTAAACATTAATTTCAAATGCAATTTTATAAGAATTCTACATATTTTTATATATACATATACATACTGTATGTGTGTGTGTGTGTGATATTGGGTAATGTAAAATTTTAAAAAATTCATTAAAGATGAAAAAAATTTAAAAAGTATTATCTTCAGTGCTTTTAGGATGATTTAATCTGACTATTTACAAATTTTGTTCATATTATTATAGCAATGATGAAAAAAAATTTAAAAAATAATTACGAATCTATAATTCCCTTTGTATTTGGCAAAAAGAAGAATGTTAAACTCATTCTTAAAATTAAAAAATAACAGTGATGAAATTTGTCATTCATAATCTGATATTAAAATATATCTCGAGCTACCTTATAACGACAAAAATCTCATTCCATAAAAGCTAAGGATAATTCCATCAAAAAATTAGTAATAAACACATATTATTAGTCCTTCAAAAGTTGTTGTCGGATACGAATATAACATGTTTCAACAAAAAAAATTGTTGTGCTAGCAAAAAATTAAATTTGTTCAAATAAATTTTAGACATTATAAGAGTACAAAAAGTTGAAAGGCCATAATTAATGTTGAAGAAACTAATTTGGAAAGGTGAAAGTGATGCAAAAACATAATATATAAAAAAAGTTCACAATTTCACTCAGAAGTGCAAAGTGGTGTGGTGGATAGGTGTTTGGTGTCCTATGCAAGAAATCCAAGGTTCAAGTGCTGGGAGTGGCAAAAAAGGCGGAGAGATTGCTTACTTTTCGGATTTATTTTAGCGAGGAAAAAATTTCCTCGCCAATTATTGTTGGTAATAGTAAATTCACAGCGTTTAAAGACGAAAATTAGGTGCTTTAGCGAGGAATAACCAATCCACAATTCAAAACCTTCGGTTCTGCCGCTCCGGGTTCCCGAGTATCCCATAATGGTTTCGCTGCTCCGGGTTCCCATTTGGGTTTTTTGAAAATCATTAAAACAATTACGTTGGCTCCTCTCCGTGGATAACCAAACCACAATTCATTCCTCGGTTCCATCGCTCCGGGTTCCCGAGTATACCATAATGGTTCCGCCGCTCCGGGTTCCCATTGGATTTTTGAAAAATCATACACACACACACCACACAATGGGCAAGTCCTGCCACATTGCGGTTTCAATACTTATCTTGTCTTTACCACACCCTACGTGTCATGTTCCTACTTTCTCGGTATTTGTGTCACATTTTCATGCAATGACTTCGCGGTAGTACTTTTCACATACGTAGTCATAAATCATTCATTGAAATCTTGAAACTAAACTAGCAAGATTATCCAATTCTATATTATCAACATGCTCAAATCACAACCTTAAAGCATAACGCCACATGTACGGATGCCCTTGGAGTAGAGATCACTTATGCTTTATTTACAACCACAAGTAATAAAAAAAATCATAATAACATGTATACGTTCTCATAATCATTCTAAAGATCACAATACAAATATTTACAATCAAGCGCTAAATTATCTTTCAATAACCGTTCTTTCTTTCTTTTTGGGAAGTTTAAAAGAACATAAGTTTAACATATTTCTCATCCTTTTTATCTTTTTAAGAAAACACCTTTCAAGTTCACATGCATTTTTAAACACAAAACGTTAATATATTCTTCTACAGTACGGAAAAACTACGTATACAAATTTTATACTTAGAGAGAGTGGTTAGAAGTATTCTACCGTTCTTTTTTGCAGTAGGGCGGCTACGGAAAAGTAAGTTGACTATTGGACGGAGTGACTTTCTATGGTGAGCTTCCGGTAGTTTCGAAAAAAAAAGGTTTCTCTAGAAACTAGTTCTTCTAAACTTTTTAGATCGAGAGGGTGGTCGAGTGGTGGTTTAGTGGCGGTTTTGGATGAGTTTCTTGAAGAACTCAAGAACAAAGAAAGAACTTTAAGAACAAAGTAAGAACACAATAATTCTAGAGAGAGAAGTTGAAAGATGGAAAGAGTGAGTTGAAAGGCAAGTGAGGGGGTCCTATTTATAGCAAAATGTTGGGCTCTCTCTCCCCTCTCTTGGCCGGCCATATCTCTCTCTCTCTCTCTCTCTCTCTCTCTCTCTCTCTCTCTCTCTCTCTCCCATGGATTTGTTCCATAGTCTTGTCCAATCAAGCCTTCTAAGTATGCCATAACTTGTCTTTTTCTTTTTAGGCTTAAGGCAAGTAGGATTTTAAGTTTTTTAGGCAAATCCTAGATAATTATAGTCTAGGGATGGGTTGGCATGTGGTAATTAGGCTTAAAGACTAAAAAGTGTAAGAAAGCATAACTTTCTAGGATAAAGTAGGCACATGCACACACACACACCCCTTTCTCTCTCTCTCTCTCTCTCTTCCTTTTTCCCATGTGTCTATATATATATATAATATATGTAGGAAGAATCGAGAAAAGTAACTTTGGGAAAAGTAATTAGGTTAAAGGCTATTAATTCTAGGTTTGCATGCATGAACACCTACAAAGAATCTAGGAAAGTAACTTTGGAAAAAGTAATTAGGTTCAAGGCTATTAATTCTAGGGTTGCATGCATGAACACTTACAAGTAATCTAGGAAAGTAACTTTGAGAAAAGTAATTAGGTTCAAGGTTATTAATTTTAGGTTTGCATGAATGAACACCTATAAAGAATCTAGGAAAGTAACCTTGGGAAACGTAAGGCTAAGAAATAAATCAAAAACAAAATTTTAAAAATAAAACCAAGCAATAAAATTCAAATATTTAATGAAATTTTATTTATCAAAAAAAAATAAGGATCGTTACAATTTGAGTGTATGGGGAGAATTCAAACCCCCTGTGGTTGTTAACAATTAATTTTTCGCTAACCCTCCACTAATTTATGCTCTCTTTTAGTCTTTTTGTTTGGAAAGGTTCAACCATGTGGATCACTCTGCAATATTCCAACGGTGTACGCATCAAAATTGAAAGTGACGATTATCTTCCTAGGACCTGGGGGTGCTGTATTGCACCCCCGCACTACACGTGTAGTACAATCAATCTAGCTGTCCATCTAGGTAATGGATGGCTCGGATTTGGGAGGTGCTGTAATGCGACTGGTGCAATACGCCTGATCCGACCGTCCATCTCGGTACTGATGGCTTGGATTTAATCTAAGCTCTTATCAATCCTAGCAATCCATTGTTCGAATGAAAATTTGAGCCATTCATTACCGATAGATGACTAGATTGGCCGCACTATACATGTAATGCAGAGGGTGCACTACAATACCCCCGGGTCTCTTCCTAGGTCAATAATTATGAAATATGTAAATGGAGCGCAGTGCAGTTTGTGTCTCCCTTATACTCACATGCACGTGGGTAGGGTTTGATTTTCATACGTACTCATCCCTTAGGATAGAGTATATTAGATTTAACGAATGGCAAAAACAATTACGAAACGCATGAAAGTATCCAAGTAGTTGGACTTGTAGAGTGGTATATATTGAAATATAAGGGCCATCATTTCACTACCATTAACCTTTGTTTAGATGTGGCTCTTAACCTGTTTGGTTGTACCTCTTGTCATGTAAGGGGAGGTCTAAGATTCGAGTCTATAGAGAGACTTCGAACCCGCTTTGATTGTTAACATATTAATTTTCTGCTAACCCCCACAGATGTATAATATATTGGGAAAAACAAAAACCCTTCGTCTCAGAATTTAGCAATGCAAACTAAAAAGTGGATCATTCAGTATTGGCCCGTAAAACTTCCACTGGGCCCGTGGCCTGCCGTCAGTATGGTTGTTAGGCTGGAAAGCCCAAATTTGAACTTGATGCGTGTCTGTGAAAAACTCTGGCCGGCCCTTAAACTGAGCCCTGATATATAATGTTTGTAGTCGCTATTCATTTTCTTATGAAAGGGCCGTCACGAACTTCAAATGATGAATACTTTGTAGGCAATTATTTTCATGAGTGGGTTTTTCTAAAACATCATGATCCCTTCTCCAAAACTCGTCTTAGGCCAGGCAATGTCAGGCCGGCCGTGCCAAACATTGGATGAGATAACAAAAAGAATTAACTCAATCCAATATATACATTTTACACTTTGGGATTTATGCTAATCGAAAAAGTCCAATGGATTTTTATAGGCCGAACAAAATGACAAGAAAAACAAATTACTTTTTATAATTTTCAATACACTTTCACATGCTACTTTTCACATTTTTACACGAAGACTGAACAAAATTCCAGTGGGTTCCTTTTACATTTTCCTTGTACCTAATACCATAGGAAACCTGCCAAAAATAAGAATGGAACTCACTGGGTGTATTTAAGAAAAGGGGGCGACTATTCGTAGACCTGTATTTTCTCCCTTAATTAGCCCACTATATTTCGGTAAATAGTTATTGAAGATCATACATAACATTTCGGTAAATACCTGTTGAAAACAAGATTATATTTCGGTAACTGCATTTCGAAAATATGTTCAACATTCGGTAAACAACTGACGAACATACATTTTTCGGTAAATAATTGTTAAAAAAATATTATATTTCGGTAATTGGATGCTGGGATCTCAATTTCGGTAACTAACTGTCGAGTGTAATTGAAAATTTTTAATAGGTTATGAGAGAAAATACGAGATTGGGAATAGCCGCCCCCAAAGAAAAAGTACCAAACCAGTGAAACCATTCACATCTTGAAAGAGTAATTAAGGGAAAAAAACAGAAATGGTCCTTGTAGTTTAGTATTTGTGTCAACTTGGTCTCTACAGTTTGAATTGGCTCGATTTACACTCTATAGTTTTCATTTCATTCCAACTTGGTCCAATTACTAACTGTCATTAGACTCCGTTAACCACATACACGAATGGGGGCCTTTTCTGGGTTAAAATTGTAATTTGTCATTCTTCTCTTACCCTAATATACCTCTAAACCAAAACACAGAGCTTCATTATTCCATTCTCCATTTTTTTTCCCAGCTTCCATTCTCCATTTGTCACATCCGGAATTTTACCTTCGGCCGAAACGTGTCTCATTCACCTTCAGGGGGAGGAGTGAGAGGAATTAGGACCTGAATAAGTGACCCAATTCCTATGCATTGTGACGTGGTGCTTAAAAAAAAGAAAAATGAGGAGTTTTTTGTTCTATAGAAGGGGTTTGGATATTTTTGAAAAATGTTTGAATTTTAGAAAATGAAGTGGGTTTTATTTTAAAAATGACCAAGCTTTCATCAAGCTGCTACATATTTCCGAACGAAAGAGAATTAGATCTGGCCATAATTCGGGCCACAAAACGGGTTTAGAAAAACTTAGAATCTCCACCAAGCATAGAGTGTAGGTGTGCCTAGTCACCTCTTGAATATCAGAAGAATAATTCAAATATTTTAGAAAAAAGAACATGGGCCAGAGAACCCGATTTTTAGAAAAAAGTGACTCTGTTTTGCTTTTTAGAAAAAGACTTTAGGTCTACGAGATTAGAGAAGAAAGGGTTCATTAATTGACTAAAAAAGGGACCCATTTGTTTCTGGGGTTAACGGAGGTTAACGACAATTAGTAATTGAACCAAGTTGGAACAAAATGAAAAGTACAAAGTGTAAAACAAGATAATTCAAATTGCAAGGACCAAGTTGACACAAATACTAACTACAGGGATCATTTTGGTTTTTTTCCCTGTAATTAATTACTGTTAGCAATCCTCTATTTGAAACTAATTTGCTTTTTCCTTTTTCTAGTTTCTCTTTTGGTTTTCAATTTTGGGATAGGATTACGTCACTCCTATAACTATTTTAGAGTACAATGATAGGAGCTCCTAGTCTAACATATGAATTGGCAAAAAATATTGCTTTGATTGATGTGTGTTTAAAACATAAACTATGTCTTTATATAGGTTACGTACAAGAGTTGTTGACCAAAAAATCTAAGAAAATTAGAAAAACATGCAAAACAAGGAAACATAGAATTACTAGGAAACAAGAATGATAAAGCCTAGTTTGAACAAGGAACACAGCAATAAATCTTAGAGAACGTGGTATCATTATATCTCCTAACATTATTCTAACCGATAGTGAGGAAGTTGAGTGATTAGGTAATTAGGTTAGGAGGGTGGCCTGAATGCAATGGTTGTCCGTATATAGAGACTTCGGTGATACCGTTTTTTCCAGTGAGTTTTCAACTTTTCATTCGGTTCGGGACTCAGGGTGAGTTTACTTTTGCTACGATTGGTTTCTCTTGATTATGCAAAATTTTGACACTTAATGTGCAATGGAAATGATGTACGCAATTGACTGGGGTCCACATCTATGTGAGAAATAATAAGTAGAAGTAAACGGAGCTAAATTACAGCACCCAACTCCTTGTAGATGAACTCTCTCACCACCCAAAGAACAACTTACATTAGGATAAAAGGCCATACGCTAGCTTCAGCATGCATACAGGGTTACACATGTATAGATGCAGAGATAGATTGATTGCCTCCAGTATTAGCCAAGCTGTGAGTCTTTAATATTGAAGGCCCAACGATAATGACATCCAGCCATATTTTGCATCCCAAGCTTCGAGCATTCACATCAATATGTTTACTTACGTTTATGAAAATCAATGAGCTAACAAAAATTGAACCCACTCAAGTTTATGAAAATCAATTACTAAATCCTTGAACTTTAATTTAACAATATCCCACTCTAAAATGCTGGGGAATTTTGTCCCTTGGGGATTTTGCGTTTAGTAGTTTGTTGTAAGCTTTCTTTGTAAAGTCTGATAGGTGGGGCTTTCCACCTCTGAAGTTTTGCTTGGTTGTCTATAAAATGCATCATTTACCAAAAACATATCCCGCTTTATGTCACTTTTCTAACAAATTTTTGTTGTGCATCCTTGTCCATGCGATCTCGAACCTCTGTTTTTGTAGGATTTACCTAGTTAGAGTACAAGGATGTACATCAAGTCCATTGTTTTGATAGGCCGGTGCTAAAAATTAACCCACTTTGTAATAGAGAGCTAGCGCTGTTAAGCTCATGGGAATTTCTTTCCATTTCTCCACACACGCACAAAAAAAAAAAAATTCACGTTTATAGAAACATCTTTGCACAAATTTGGACCTTCTCGAGTCTTTGTCCCTGAATTAATTAGTGTGTTGCGAAGTTACCTTCGTGAGGGAACCGGACTACTTTATCTATAGTGGTCTCGAATTAACATGTGCGGTTTGGAATTTTTTTCCGAAAATGAATGACAAAAAGCAGTTCATTGCCTTACAGTATATTTGAGCCTTCTACTTTCGAAAGCATCTACAAGACTACAACAACCACGTTTTTGTCATTTTCATCCCCTGTTTTCAAACAAGTTGAAGGCGACCCGTCATAATTTATTGGGCTCTGAAAAGCAGTTTCACTTGTTTTCCAGTTGTTCTAAGTTGTTGAGAAACTGGCCAAAACAATACACAGATGATGCGCGATCATGAGCAATCAAGTAAAAAATGAAATAAGGCAAATGCATGCTAATTTAATTTTTACATGGTTTTCCAAATCTAAAGTTGAGTACATCTACATCTCATTCTAATTTTCACTCACTACAAGGAATTGCACCTTTACTAACGTACCCATGCATGGGATGTTATACTAGGTGCGCTTGACATGCTACTAAGACTAAAGATGGTGGTTGTTACATATTGTTATGGTTGTAAAGCCATTAGTACTTATAATTTTGGATGCCTTATTTAAGTTTTACATTGAAGGATAGATGAGGTCTTCATAGCATTACTTTAGAAAAATAAGGCTGCTGATTTTGTCACTCCTTTTTTTGTTAACGTCACTCCCCTATAAGTAAAATTTTTATGCAAAAATACACTTTTAGAGAAGTGGCGTTAACAAAAAATAGAGTGACAAAATCATTTCCCAAAAATAATACCTTAAAAGAAACTTTGTGACAGAAGACGATGTTGTCACTAAAATATTGTAGAATTAGCGACAAAGTGGTGGTTTTGTCACAATTGGTGACCTTTGTGAAACTTTCTTATATTGCCACAAAATTCTTGTCACTAATTGACTGTGGCACCTAATTTTTTTCCGCCGAACTTTTTGTGACGCTTTCTTTGTGAGAACATGACAAGATTGTCACTAAATACTTAGTTTTAGTGACAACATCTAAAATTTTCTCAAAATACAGAAAATCTTCTTTACGGTCGTTTCTGTAAAGAATAAGTTACGGAGCCCAATCGATACCATCCATAGTGTTTTTGGACGATCCGAATTGAAAATCAATTATGACCAGTAATAATTAATTGTGACAAGTCATAATTGAAAACGAATTTAGGCCATTGATTGCGCAAATGGATGACTGAGATTGCGCCCCTCCATAAACAGGTTGTTCGTGGAGCCTCCGTGTAAAAGTATATCTCCTCAAAATAACCATGCCAGTTTCTATAACAACTTGCAATATTGTCATTATATACTGTAGCTATCCTTAATGACAATTTCAAAATTTGCCACAATATTTTTGTTACTAAAGCTCAATTTTTTATTTTTGTAGTGGTAACGTATTTCAAAGATTAGTAGTAAATTCCCCTTTAACCTTCGCTTCGTGGGTTTTTAGTTGTTCGAACATTGATCTTAGGTATTTAAGTCCCTCCCTAATTAATGAGCTAAAGTGATACATGTGGATTGATACATGAAAAATTGGATTTGAGTAGCTAGAGAGAGAGAGAGAGAGAGAGAGAGATTTCTGTTGGGGATGCAGACAACTTTCAGCAACAGAGTTCAGCAACAAAGGTCCGTGACCAGCGCGGAGAGTTCCGCGATAGGCAACACGCAGTCAGGCTCGCGGCAGGTAGCGCGCGACAGACAGGCTCGCGGCCGAGATGGGCCGTGGGCCGCGGCCCAAGTTGGTTGGACGGGTCCAGCTATCACTTAGGGTTTGCCTATAAATATAAGTTGCTGTATTCATTATTTTTGAGCAGTTTGCTTAGAGACTGTACAGAGAGAAAATTTCTAGAGAGGTTTCTAGTGAGAGAGAGAGTGCAAGAGAAAACTTTTCTCAGAGAGGAAGGAGAAGACTTGTAATCTTTCGTTTTCTTTCGTTCATAGTGGACTGGTGTGGCTCCCGAGGACGTAGGCAAGTTGCCGAACCTCGTATATCTGTGTGTTCTTTTTTTCTATTCCTCTTTCTCTTCCTTTTCTCTGGTTTGTTTTCTGTGACGATAGTATCCCAAGATCCTGTGTGTGTTTTGTTCGTTGAGTCTGAGCGCGAGGCTCCGATTTCCCAACAACTGGTATCAGAGCCGCGGTTGCGGTAAGGGTGTTCAACAGTTTTCCGATTGAAGCTTTTGGGCAGTCCGGATTTCGAGGGAGCTATGGGTTCAGAAGAAGGGAAATCGAAGATCGAGAAGTTCGATGGATCGGACTTTGCTTTCTGGAAGATGCAGATGGAGGACTATCTGTACCAGAAGGATCTTTACCGGCCGCTGCTGGGTAAAGAAAAAGGAAAGAAAAAAGAAGGTGAGACTAACGCGGAATGGGATGTTCTTGACCGGAAGGCGATGGGTCTGATCCGGTTATCACTCTCGAAGTCAGTGCGCACAATATACTGAAAGAAAAAACCGCGTCCGATCTGATGGGCGCGCTCGCGGAGATGTATGAACAGCCGTCCGCGGCAAACAAGGTGCACTTGATGAAGAAGTTGTTCAACTTCGAGATGCCTGAAGGAGGTTCGTTTATGAAGCATCTTAGCGAGTTCAATACAATAGTGGATCAGTTGATCTCTGTTGGTATTGAGTTCGACGACGAGGTTCAAGCCTTGTTGATCCTGTCTCAGTTGCCAGAGACCTGGCAGGGTACGGTTACTGCGATTAGTAATTCGGCTGGGAAGGAGAAACTCAAACTGAATGATATAGTCAGTTTGATTCTAACTGAGGAAGTTAGAAGGAAATCGCTCGAGGGAGCGTCGGGCTCTAGCGGTTCAGGTTCCGCTCTAAGTTTTGAGCAGAGGGGCAGAAGCCAGGCCAGGGGTGGTCAGAACCAGAACAAGAGTCGGTCGAAGTCGCGCGGCAAGAAGTCCCGCGGCAAAAGTCAAGTACGCGGCATTAAAGGTGAATGTTGGAACTGTGGCCAGGCGGGTCACATGTCTTCAGTTTGCAAGGCTCCAAAGAAGAATAATGGTGAGCAGGAGGCCCACATCATGCAAGATGCACTTATTCTTTCGATGGACAGTATCGCGGAGTCATGGGTGATTGACTCAGGCGCGTCATTCCACGCGACTGCTAGCAAGGGTGTTCTGAAGAACTATGTAGCAGGCGACTTCGGGCAAGTATACTTGGGCGATGATGAGCCATGTAGTATAGTGGGAATGGGCGATGTGCAGATTGAAACGCAGGGGTTTAAATGGTGTTTGAAAGATGTCAGACACGTCCCGCAGCTGAAGAGGAATCTTGTTTCAGTTGGGCAACTGGGAGCAGCGGGATATACCTCAACATTCACAGGAGACGCATGGAAGGTCTCCAACGGTACCATGGTGGTAGCGCGCGGAAAGAAAGTAGGTACTCTCTATTTAACTTCACATGGGAGTTATTCACTTACCATCGCGGAGGGACTCGCGGGGGTGGTCCCGCGCGAGGATAGCGAAGGTCTCGCGGGAGTGGTACCGCGCGAGGGTAGGCTAGCGGAAGGTCCGCGGCCAGAGAGCCAAGTGAATTCAAGTTTGTGGCACGACAGGTTGGGACATATGAGCGAGAAGGGGATGAAGATTCTGCAGACACAGGGGAAGCTGCCAGTTGAGTCAGTGGATTTCGACATGTGCGAAGACTGTATCTTCGGCAAGCAGAGGCGGGTTAGTTTCCAGAAAAGTGGCAGACCTCCTAAGCTAAACAAGCTGGAGCTTGTTCATACAGACGTATGGGGTCCCGCGCCAGTGCATTCTCTCGGCGGGTCGAGGTACTTTGTTACTTTCATCGATGATCACTCGAGGAAAGTATGGGTCTACTTCATGAAACACAAGTCAGAGGTATCCGAAATTTTCATGAAGTGGAAAGCCAGAGTAGAGAACGAGACAAACTTGAAGGTGAAGTGTCTGAGGTCAGACAACGGGGGAGAGTATGAACTGGGAGAGTACAAGAGAGCCTGTGCTCTATTCGGGATTCGTTTAGAGAAGACTCTTCCAGGAACTCCGCAGCAGAATGGCATCGCGGAGCGGATGAACAGGACTCTGACAGAACGTGCGCGGAGCATGCGGATACACGCGGGGTTGCCCAAGGAGTTTTGGGCAGACGCGATCAGTACAGCAGCATACTTGATCAACCATGGGCCATCAGTTCCGTTGAACTTTGGGATACCGGAAGAGGTTTGGAGCGGTAAAGAGGTAAATCTCTCACACTTGAAAGTTTTCGGTTGTGTTGCTTATGTCCACCTCAGTGACAAAGTCAGAGACAAGCTAGATGCTAAGTCATTGAAGTGCACGTTCATTGGGTACGGCGGCGATGAGTTTGGTTATCGTTTCTGGGATGAGAAAAACAGGAAGATAATCAGAAGCCGGGATGTCATATTCAATGAGTCAGTGCTGTACAAGGACAGGATAGCAAACAATGCAGTGGGAGTTCTACTGAGGATCGCGAGGGTCCCGCGCGGG
This sequence comes from Rhododendron mucronatum var. ripense, assembly GCA_019656295.1. Classification (NCBI taxonomy): domain Eukaryota; kingdom Viridiplantae; phylum Streptophyta; class Magnoliopsida; order Ericales; family Ericaceae; genus Rhododendron; species Rhododendron mucronatum. The sequence continues at coordinate 18,402 of BPLT01000275.1, forward strand.
GTGGTCGCGCGAGAGGATCGCGAGGCACCCGAGTACTTTAGTTTGGAGGATCTTCCAGAAAGCAGTGGGGATGAGTCAGGATCTAACCGGACAGAGTCTGGGGCAGTTCCAGAGACAGGGTCTAGCTCACCGGCTGCCGCGGTAAGGAGATCAACTAGGGTACCTAAACCTAATCCAAAATACCTTTCGTCGCTGTATTATTTGCTTTTGACAGATAGCGGGGAACCGTCTTGCTATGACGAGGCTTTACAGGTCAGTGACGCTGTGAAGTGGGAACGTGCTATGCAAGAGGAGATGGATTCTCTTCACTCGAATGTGACTTGGAGTTGGCGAAGCTTCCGCGGGGAAGAAGGCGCTACAGAACAAGTGGGTATACCGCGTCAAGCAGGAGAGCGAGACGGCAGCAAGAGGTTTAAGGCCAGATTGGTTGTGAAGGGCTTTCAACAGAAAGAAGGGGTTGATTTCACGGAGATTTTTTCCCCAGTTGTGAAGCTGACCACTATCAGAGTGGTATTGAGTTTGGTGGCTGCTGAAAATCTCTACCTTGAGCAGTTGGATGTTAAAACTGCGTTTCTTCATGGTGACTTGGATGAAGAAATCTACATGAAGCAACCTGTTGGCTTCATTGAGAAAGGCAAGGAAGAGATGGTGTGTAGACTCAAGAAGAGTCTATATGGGTTGAAACAGGCTCCCAGACAGTGGTACAAGAAGTTTGACAGTTTCATGCAGCGCAGCGGCTACACGAGGTGCCACGCGGATCACTGTTGCTACCTTAAACGATGTAAGGCGAGCTACATAATTTTACTACTTTACGTAGATGATATGCTTGTGGCTGGGTCCTGTTTACAGGAGATAAACAGGTTGAAGCAACAGTTGGCAGCAGAGTTTGCTATGAAAGATCTGGGTGCAGCGAAGCAGATACTTGGGATGAGGATCAGCAGGGACAGAACTCAAGGGGTCTTGAAGTTGAGTCAAGCTGAGTATATTGAACGGGTTCTTGAAAGGTTCAATATGCAGAACGCCAAGGCAGTTGGCGCGCCTCTGGGAAGTCAGTTTAGACTTTCTGACTGCAGTCTCCAAAGACAGATGCTGAGAAGGAGCACATGGCCAAGGTACCGTATGCCTCGGCCATCGGTAGTCTGATGTACGCGATGGTCTGCACGCGGCCGGACATCGCTATGCAGTGGGAGTTGTGAGCAGGTTTGCGAGCAATCCAGGGAAGCAGCATTGGGAAGCGTCAAGTGGATACTGAGATATCTCCGCGGGACCGCGGATGTGCCATTGTGTTTTGGGAGAGCAGATTTGGTGGTGAGAGGATATGTGGATGCAGATTTCGCGGGTGATCACGATACAAGGCGAAGCACCACAGGATATGTCTACACTTTGGGATCAACAGCGGTGAGTTGGGTCTCGCGTCTGCAGAAGTTGGTAACTTTGTCCACGACAGAAGCTGAGTATGTAGCAGTCACGGAGGCCGCTAAGGAGATGATTTGGTTGAAGGCTTTTCTGGGTGAGTTGGGTTTGAAGCAGGAGAACAGTGTTCTTTTCAGTGATAGCCAGAGTGCTATACACCTTGCGAAAAATCCAGTGTTTCATGCTAGAACGAAGCACATCGATTTGAGGTACCATTTCATTCGCTCGCTTTTGGAAGAAGGGGAACTGTTACTGGAGAAGATTTTGGGGAGCCAAAATCCGGCAGATATGTTGACAAAGTCGGTCACCATCGAGAAACTGAAGTTGTGCTCAACTTCAGTTGGCCTTCGCGCATGAGGAGTTGGAGGGCCGGAGTCGCACCAGGAGGGGTGAAGTTCACTACGTCCGCTATTGATTGAGGTTGTTGATATTGGTTTGCTTCAGTTATCTTCAAGTGGGAGATTGTTGGGGATGCAGACAACTTTCAGCAACAGAGTTCAGCAACAAAGGTCCGTGACCAGCGCGGAGAGTTCCGCGATAGGCAACACGCAGTCAGGCTCGCGGCAGGTAGCGCGCGACAGACAGGCTCGCGGCCGAGATGGGCCGTGGGCCGCGGCCCAAGTTGGTTGGACGGGTCCAGCTATCACTTAGGGTTTGCCTATAAATATAAGTTGCTGTATTCATTATTTTTGAGCAGTTTGCTATAGAGACTGTACAGAGAGAAAATTTCTAGAGAGGTTTCTAGTGAGAGAGAGAGTGCAAGAGAAAACTTTTCTCAGAGAGGAAGGAGAAGACTTGTAATCTTTCGTTTTCTTTCGTTCATAGTGGACTGGTGTGGCTCCCGAGGACGTAGGCAAGTTGCCGAACCTCGTATATCTGTGTGTTCTTTTTTCTTCCTCTTTCTCTTCCTTTTCTCTGGTTTGTTTTCTGTGACGATAGTATCCCAAGATCCTGTGTGTGTTTTGTTCGTTGCGAGTCTGAGCGCGAGGCTCCGATTTCCCAACAATTTCTTCGCTTGAGAAGGCAGTACATGTTTGTGAAGTACAAAACACTATTTGGGAAATTTTAAACATTGAGCTTTGTACACGTTTGTGAATTGAAAATAAATTTTTTACACCGCCGGTGTAAACTTTTGTTTCCTTCAAATCAATTTCATTGTGCCACATCGCCTTGTTTTGTTAATTGGGGCCACTGTTTTGACACGTGGCATGATGCAATTGATTTGGAGAAAACAAATATTTACACCGGTGGTGTAAAGAATTTATTCTCTTGTGAATTCAAGATCATGATTGTGGATGAACAATTAGCAGATTGAAATAAGAATTTATAGTCAACCAATTAACTACTCTTAATTAGCTAGCATTTCTACAGATCCCTTTTGATTTTTCAGATTCGTGTAGGAGAGGCAAAAATTATCTCTATCACTAATAAGTCCAGCTCCTTCCGAGGATACATGAACTATATATTTAGAAATACTGGCAATTCTCACAGCAAATTCAAGTTGAAACATAAACGGCGACATTTTTATTTACTCAGCACAAAATTAAGGGTTCTTTATTTTGGCTGGATAGGGTACATCGAGAAAGGGGAAAAGCAGACAAACATACCATAGGCAACCCGGAATACAGAAAACAAAACATCCGAAGGAGATGCCAATTCAGATTTTAATCCTTTGACACGCGATGTCTGTTGCAGTTTAGTAGAAACTGAGACACGGACAATGCTAATGATCATCGACGATACCGTGCGCGAATCGCGTAACCAAATGATAAACCGTCTATCCCAAAAACGGCAAAGCCAATGACGAAAGCAAGGGGCCGGCCAGGGATAGCAACGAACAGGCGATCACGTATCTCACAGCCCTCGTCTGCCAACGCATGTTAAACTTGGATGCCTCTCGGCAGTCCTCGTAGAAATGGAAGTCCTCCAGTACAACTCCTTGCACAGCTTGTTGATAGATCACGGACGTCCTCGTCCGGCTCAAGTAATTTATGTATGACTCTGTCCTTTTTAAGCACTCGGACGTCTTTCCTCGGAGTTAGATGAACATGTCCATGAGCTTCGCGTAGGACGTGAAGTACCGCGGAACCCTGGGGAACACTGTTTCCAAGGCAATGACGTTTTCGGAGGAACGACTCCGTGGCTCTGCGTATGTAGATGGTTGGGATTCGGAACTCGAGGGTACGGCACCGCCAACAGCATATGCCTTTATGATGAACTCGACCCTCGAGTAGATCCCTAGTGGATACGAACGTGACTCCTGCGTAGTGGAGGTTCCGATGCAGAGAGCGTTAGGTTCGCCAATGCTTTGGGAATTTAGTTGGATTCCGAGTTCGGTGTCTTTTCCTTCTTCACCAGGAATGTAACTATGTGTATTAAGTGCAGAATGTGATAGTAGTCATTAGCTGTCCCTGACTCTGTTTTTTCCCCTGTTTAATTTCTTCGTTAGGACCACAAAGCGAAATGATACAGGTGATCGCTAGCCGAAACAACAGCTAGTTTTCGGTTGGGTATCGCTAGATTGTCCGCCTTCGAGACTCAAAAACTTTGAAAAGTCACGAACGGACATAACGTTTCAGCGAACAACTTACGGGGACACCCCGTGTCGGATCCACGGGATCTGGCCACTGTGAGTTGGAATAAATGCTCGAGCACGAAGAAAGGAATCTGGTTCTCGAGGAGCACTCAGGTCGTGTCTGACGATGGTTGGCTGTCAAAATGCTATCGCAAATAGGATCAGCCCTGGTGGTTCGCAGCCCCTGCGGTTGCTTTTGCTGCCACCCCCTTTTCCTCCTTTAGGTTGCGGACTGCTACAAGAGTCCTGAACCGGAGACAAAAAGTTTGCATTTCACGAAAAATAATGTTCTCATTTACTTAAGAAATGTATTGTTTCCTGCTTTTTGGATTGCAAAATTAAGAATCAATATTTTGCTGGAGTGAGTTTGGTTTGTATATTCTTTAATTAAGAGCATCTCTGCTTCTTACCTAAATATTTACTCAAATCTGAGTAAATATTAGATAAAAGTTTGATTTGGTATCAAGCTCTCCAGTCATAAGTATCTACTTTTTTTATGTTGTATATGCGAGTAAGATGAGAGAAAAGAGAGCAGAGAGGAGAGAAGGCGTGAAATTCCCCTTGGGGAAATATCCGCGTGGGTTTTGGTTATTATGACCGGTTCATGTATACTGACAATCATTGATCTGGTAGTAGACGTAGAGAAGTTCGAGGATGAAGACAACCATCGACCAACATCATTCCATCATCTCGTCGTCACTCAGATCTAATTCTTCTGCGTAGCATTTCTTGGCCATGTCCACAGTGTGCCTTCTTCTTCCACGTCATATTTCCTGACCTTGACTCTGAACTTCTTCATTTTTTCCACACATTCTTGTATCAACTTGTCTTTTTCATCCCTAATTTCCGGATTCTCAATTCCTTTCGTCAGCCGGAGAACAGGCGATTGGCCGTAATCCATTTTGACGTCTTGCATAGGTTTTTGGAGGTGTTCACTCTTCCGGTGAAGAGGGCCGATAGCAATGAGGCGAGGGACCGTAGGCACATTCGTTCAGCCTTTCGAAGATCTTCGGGCACCTTGTAAATGTGAGCGTAAGAGTTACAAGGATTTGATCTTCTCAGTACCGTTGTTGAACTTCGTCGCCAATGGTCTGGGAGCCTGCTCATCGTCATTTACCCCATTGACTCATTTAGTTGAGTGGAAATATCGTTTTTTGATCAACGCAATCGAGAAAGCAATCTGCCTTGATTTGGGTACGTAGTGTTTTTTGTTTTTGTTTTGGTGTGAAAGGGACTTTAAAATTGTTCTGGGTTTTAGCATTGCAAAGAACCCATACTGGCCTTATCTATATATACTATAGTCCCCAGCTATGATGCTCCCAAGTGGTTTGGAAGCATCATTCTCGTTTTTTCTTATTCTATTGTAAGTTTTGTCTGTAATGTAGTTAGTGTTCTCAACAAATATAGTAAGGTTTCTTAAGGAAG
>BPLT01000276.1:0-117416 GCA_019656295.1 Rhododendron mucronatum var. ripense
GAGGGATTTACAAATTGGAAGGTGGTTTTCGATGCCTTTACGATGCATGTAGGAGGTCTCAATTCACCACATTCCAATGCTGTGAATTATTGTGATGATTTAATGAATGTTGGTTGGCATATTGACAAAGTAATAAATGCACAAACTTCATAAGACATTCAGAAAAATAGGTTGCGGCTTATGGCAATGATTGAGAGTATTCAATGGCCTACTTTGCAAGGATGTGCTCGTAGATGTCATGATGAATCTGTTGATTCAAAAAACCGTGGTAATTTCATTGAATTGATAAAGTTTGAGGGAAAATTGGATGGTAATTCTGCTGATGTTGTTTTAGAAAAAGCTCCAAAAAATGCAAAGTATACCTCACCATTGATTCAAAAGGAGATTTTGCATATTTTCGGTAACAAAGTGAGAAACAAGATTCCCGAGGAAGTTGGGGATGCCAAATTTTTGTATTTTGGTAGATGAAGCAAAGGATGCATCTAATAGAGAGCAAATGGTAATTGTTTTGAGATTTGTTGATGTTCAAGGGTTTTTACGAGAGCGTTTTTTTTTCATATTGTGCATGTTAAGGATACTACTGCATTAACTCCGAAGAAAGAGATATCCGATGTCCTCACTCGTTACAATTTGGACATTCATAATATGCGAGGTCAAGAATATGATAGTGCTAGCAATATGCGTGGTGCATGGAATGGATTACAAGCCTTATTTCTTAACGATTGCTCGTATGCTTATTATATACATTGTTTTGCCCACCGACTACAACTAGCATTCATTGCAGCTGCTGAAACTGAGAGCTCTATCTGGTTGTTCTTTTCAAGGTTGACTTCCATTGTCACTCTTGTTGGTGCTTCTCCAAAAAGACATACCGAGTTACAATCTGCCCAAGCCATTGAAATTGAACATATGTTAGATATTGGTGAACGTGAGACGGGTAGATGGGCTAATCAGATTGGTACTTTGCATCGACCTGGAACAACTCGTTGGAGCTCTAATTTTGATTCTATTTGCAGCTTGGTTGACATGTTTACTGCAACTATTAAAGTTCTTGAAATGATGTTTGAGAAGGGATCCTCTAACTATATACGTGGGGAAGCTAAAGGTGCTTTACTTGCGATGAAGTCATTTGAGTTCATATTTATTTTGCATTTGATGCATAGAATTATGGGAATCACTGATTTGCTTTGTCGAGCCTTGCAACACAAATCTCTTGACATCATAAATGCCATGGACTTGGTCTCTACTGCAAAAGCACTCCCTCACACCTTGAGAGAAGAAGGTTTTGACCCTCTTATGATGCATGTGAAATCAATTTGCACAGAGTACAACGTTGATATGCCCGACATGAGTGCTCGTTACAAAATAGCTACGGGTCGTACTTGTCAGCAAATGTATGTCCTCACAGTTGAGCATCATTACCACATTGATATATTCAAAACCGCAATAGATTTTCAGTTGGCGGAGTTGAATGACAGATTCAACGAGGGAGTAGTGGAACTCTTTGTTCTTAGCTCGGCTTTAGAATCTAAAGATGGCTTTAAATCATTCAATGTTGATCATATTTGCACTCTTGCTGAGAAATTTTATCCTGATGATTTCACAAATTAGGAGAGACATTATTTGAGATTATAGTTGGAACATTATAAGCTTGATGTACCTCATCAATAGAAATTCCAGAATATGACCACCATTTCTGAATTATGTCGAGGGTTAGTTGAGACATAAAAGTCGGAGAGCTATCATTTGATCGAAAAGTTGATTCGCCTTGTTGCAACTCTTCCAGTTACCACGGCAACAGCGGAAAGAGCATTTTCAGCTATGAAGCATGTGAAAACTAATCTGCGCAACAAAATGAAGGATGATTTTCTAACAGATTCTATAATTATGTACATCGAAAGAGATCTTGTCCAAGACATCGACTCAGATTTGATAATAGATGATTTCTATTTTGTGAAACATTGTAGGGTACAACTTCGATAGTGTACGTTTTTTTGTACTTCTCTTTTATTTATTTTTTTACATTTACGTATTTATATATAAGTTTGCCTCTTTTTAGATATATATGTAATTTGGGTTAGCCCAGAGTAAATTTAATTCCTGATTCCGCCCTTGGCACCACCCCACCCCACCCCACCCCAAAAACCATGACCTGTCCTCTCAAACTCCCCCACAAGCTCTACACGCCGCACCACCCCACCCCACCCCACCCCACCCCACCCCATCCCAAAAACCACCGAAACCACCAGAGAACAAAAATCCAAATTAAAGAAACCAAAATACGAACAATGGGGATAGTAGAAGAAGCCCACAACGTGAAGGTACTGGGCTCGGGCGAGAAGACCGTGGTCCTCGCCCACGGATTCGGCACGGACCAGTCGGTGTGGCGGCACCTCGTCCCCCACCTCGTCGACAACTCAAGAGTCGTGCTATTCGATGTGATGGGGGCCGGCACCACCAACCCCGACTAGTTCGACTTCGAGCGTTACTCCACGCTTGAAGGCTACGCGCTGGACGTCCTGGCGATTCTGGTGGAGCTCAAGGTGGAGTCGTGCGTGTTTGTGGGTCATTCGATGTCGGACATGGCGCGGTTGCCGGCTTCCGTTATTCGGCCTGATTTTTTTCATAAGCTCATCATGCTCACTGCTTCTCTCAGGTAATTATATCCAAACTGCGCAATCAATTCAAGAGAATAACTTATTTACAGAAACATTCAATCTCGATCATTTAAATACTTTTGGATTGCTGAGATTGAACGCTCCGTAATAACTTATTCATGAAGCAAATAACTTATTTTCTAAATTCAATATTGGGTAAGGCAATAGTTTATCAATTTTTTTTACTTTTTCGATTCCTCTCGTCAAGGTGGATCAATAATCCACAAAAGTTTGTCATAAAATTAATAAATACAGAAAAAATTTAAATAATGACAAACCAATTTATTTTAGATAAGTTTAAAAGAATGCAGCCTTAATTAGGGGAGTGATTTTTGCACTTTTCAAACTGTTAACACAACGTTTAGGGAAATGTAAAAATAAACTCCATATTGATTTTCGCACTCTCCAAAGTTAATAATTTAAGAAGTGCAAAAATCAACTCCATGTTGATTTGGCAAATGCGGAAAATCACTTTTAATTAATACTAACAAAACTTCTAACACACATTTTTGGGCTCCACATTTAGCACTTTTGGTCATACAACAAATCGTAGCTTTTAGAGATGTCAAATGCATGCGAATGCTCTAGATCCTGTTCGGTTTAAGTTTTGAGGAAGATTTTTTTGAAGTAATGAGTGGAGAAGAGAAGGAAAATTTATTGAATTTTGGCCAAATTTTTTGGGGGTCTTTTTGGCATAGTCTTTTCGATTGTATGTTAGATTCGAGTAAGCATTGCTTACGTTGTATTTTTTGGATTTTTTTTTGTCCTATGAATTTTTTTCTACTTTAGTCTATGGTTTAATATTTTTTTGATTTGTTCTCCCCGAGACGAAAAGTATGATATAAAAAATTGACTAATTATGTAGAGGTTAAAAGAAAATAATTTAAAAAGACTGTACCAAAAATCTTTTAAAAAGTTAGGTGAGTGACTCAAAGAGGCCCATAATGAAAAAAGAGAGAAAGAACCATACGCATCCCTTCATAGTTCATATTTGATTTTTAACGCTCTTCGCCGCTTCATGGTCGATACCTGACCTCCTTCAAGGAGTGCCAATAATGACTCATTCAAAAATTTCATGACCACTACACCCAATTGTCAGGCTCATTACTTCTCTCAACTGATCATCTTTATTCCGAAACTACTCTTCTTTCTATTTAAAAAAAGGTTAATTTCATATATTCGCATCATGACAAAAACGCGGACATACGTGGTTATAAAAAGGAGAGTCTGAAAATCAATTACGTAATTGATTTTTAATTGTAAAAAGTATACATTAATTAGTTGTAAAAAGGAGACTCTGAAACTCTACTTTTATAACTGTAAAAAGAAGTTCAAAAATCATCAATAATAATGTTTGAAATTCGTAGTGTTAAAATTTATTCGATGAGTTTTAGCAGAGTTTTATGGCATTACCGACATCATTAATTCATTTCGTGGGTTCTAGACAAATCATATGGGTGTGATACTCACGTGGATTCAGATGAAATTCACGTGGTTCTAAGACACGTGCCTGCATGGGCAGCACCTACGTACACACATATATATATATATATAACTGCTCATGAATTACCAAGTATACTACTTAGAAATTACGGGAAGCTAGAAAAAGAAAATAAACATAAGCTACTAGCTCATCGGATTGCTGAAAGCTAGCTGTTTTTTCTTCTTTATCCAAGTATGAAAGCTAGTTGTGTGTGTATATACACACACACTAGTGCATGCCCGTGTCTGAAGGCACACGGCGCAACACGTTTTAATCATACGCTTGGTGATAGGGAAGAGAGCGAGGGAAAGGGTTGTGCTGGTCCTGTAATGATTTGATCACATTGTTACCTAGGGAAAGGGATGTGCTGGTCCTGTAGTGATCTGATCAAATAAAACCATTCAAACGAAGGAGGAATAAATTCGACGACAATTAAACTCCTAATTAGAATATGTTTTAAGATACATATGTTATCCTGGTAAAGCTTTTAAAAAGTGTTAACTTCACTTTGCCGTGTCCCCGGTATTTCTCCTGGTAATGTTTACCTCATGTGGCGTGTCCAGACATATCTCCACGTGTTTCTGTCGGGTGTCGCGTGTCCTCGTAGTGTCAGACCACAAAGTCTATCCAAAAATTAATTATGCTACACAAAAAAAATAGGCCATAAAGAATTAATTCACTCTCCCCTATTTTCACTCTGTCAAATATGCATTTTAAAAAACACAATGTGAGCATCTTTGAAAGACAAATAACAAATGTACGTAATAGCTCGCCAAAATTCTTATCCTTAGATTTGTGTTAGGGCCATTTAGAACTCAAAAATTTCAAACACCCCAACTTGCAGGCTATACTATAAAGAGAAACTACCCTCTAATGTGTGGTACTCAATGGAATGACATTAATGGCTCAGACTTCAGAATCACGATAGCTGCAAAAAATAAAAATAGAAAACCCATACATACATATTTAGAATAAAAAAAGCAACATAAAACTCCAAAGTCCAATAATATAAGCTTACTTGAATTTAGTGGTTGCCATATACTGCTGATGTTGGTGATGGTGCCCTCTACCAAGCTTTGAAGTTAACTCATTACGATGACATCGCAGCAATGTATTTATGTTAATCCTCCTCAACTCCATTGCATTTTCAAACGAATCCTATATAAGTAAACTTAAATAATAAATTCATTTGAAAAATTACCAACTGAAGTAGAGAAATTTATTTTGAACGACGTACCCTCATCCGAAGTAGTGATTTTGCTACTATATAGTTTATAACAGCACTTCGGGATAAACAATATTTGTCGTGGAATCCAATTCATCTTTGGAAAGAAGGACGCTAATACGATCAAAAGATGTGCATCTGGATAATGCCACATATAGTTGACCATGACTAAACACCGGGGTACGCAAATCAACTCCTACGAATTTCACAGATTGTCCTTGTGATTTATTGATAGTCAAAGCATATGCCAATCGTATAGGGAACTGGCCTCTCGTCATTCGAAAAGGGAATTCTGAAGACGATGGGGTCAAGGTTATTCTCGGTATGAAGGCCAAATTGCCGAACTTTTCTCCCGATAAAATCAGAGCCTCAATAATTCGAGAAGCACACCTTACAACCATCAATCTAGTGCCATTACAAAGTCCGGCCTTAGGAGCAATATTTCTCAACAACATGATTGGACATCCAACTTTCAACTCCACTTTGAAGGTGGAAGATCAGGAGGATCCAATGAGTTTAAAAACTCATTGGGATAGCGGTTAGTAATTGTCCGATCAATTTCGTCTTCTTCACATATCCTATCTGCCACTAAACAAGTAAATGCTTCTCCTGGAAAAATATTCAATGCAGCAATATTGATAGAACTGACATCCTCATTCCGAGCAGACAAAATCGTTTGCTCGGTTAAGAATTTAGGAGTCGATGTACCTGTAACATGTAGCTGCGGATATACTATAGATAACAATTCATTTAGATCGTGGCATTTCTGTATTGTAGGAGGAGTTTTTATGGTTTCTTGAGGGTTAGTTCTGATCTGAAATATAATAGAATCAATTAAAAAAATACAATTAGCTGCTGATATACTATAGATAGCAATTCATTTAAATCACATGGATCAAATGCTTCATAATTTAAATGAACCAATTAAAAAGAATACAATTAGAAGGCTAGAAGCACTACCTCTATTAGGAATTTGGCAAAATTGCATTTCCTTGGTCTGTTTGGTCTAAGCACATGTTCACATCCAAAGTCAGGACATTTATTTCCTTCCATAGTACAGAGTGCCTCAACGAAGCATTAACAATTTGGTCACGAACTCCTTTTGTTATAACCTGAAGGATTTGTCGAAAATCACCCCCAAGCACGACAGTGATACTCCCAAATGGCTTTTCACAATTACAGATATCTCGCAGTGTTCGATCAACTGCCTCAACACAGTGCTTGTGCTACATCGGGACTTCGTCCCAGATTATGAGTTTAGTCTGTCTAAACAACTCTGCTTGAATTGATTGTTTGGAAAATACACAAATAGAATTTTCCATCATGTCCAATGGAATGCAAAATGTTGAATGTGCAGTACGACCTCCTACCAATAACAATGATGCAATACCAGAAGAAGCAACTGTCACAACAATATGCCCAAGGCTACAGCATTTCAACGCAATTGTATTGTATAAAAATGTCTTTCCAATTCTAGCCCCAACACTCACAAAGAAGATTTTTCCTCTATTTTGAAGGACTGAAGAAGTGATTGCATCATAGGCCTTGCACTGTGCACTATTAAGCTGATTGATATCCATTTGAACGTCAACCTGCTGAGCCTCAATTTGGAGGTGTTGATGTTCCAGAACCAACCTATTACCAACTACTGCACTCCAATTTCCAGTCGGTTGTGGCATTGGTGGAAAATCACTTAAGGTTCTGCCAGATTCTTGAAGCATTTGATCCAGAAGATACAACCCGTAATCTTCGAATTTTAGCATCACTTGGGTTAGGAATTGGAAAGCATGTACGAATCTTGTGAGCAATGTCATCACATATATGCACTGCGAACGGTGTCCACAACTCATATGGTTGTATAAGAGAGCATTGTGTGAAAATGATACTAAACAACCTCCGTAATTGATTTATGGTTTTCATAATTGCTGCCTCTTGAAGGCATTGAACCCATTCTTCATCGTCTTCTAGGAGTCCTCTTGCTACACATGCTGATTTAAATGTATCGTATAAGACGTCATTGAATGTGCGTAAATCCTCAAAGGATTTTGGACCTTTCACGACAGTTAAAAGCAAACGCATGTAAAATCTTTCACCGCAATTTGGGCTAGCGAAGTACATTCTACCAATCGCAAATCCTGATATCCTTGGTGTCCATCTCTTATTTGACTTATCCCAAACAAAAAATTGAGGAAATTCCTAATAAGTATATTTTTCTGCATTTGGATTTGCAGTGTACCACTCAAAAAAGTCAATTAGTGTCGATTTTTGGAGGGAAGCTCTATCTCGAATCTGCTCCAATGTGTCTTTAGGATTAAATGCACACTGGTGCATCCCAGGTAGATGAAGAGCTAATTGCACCACAACTGGCACCTCTTCATGTAAATGATGACCAAATATACGCCAAGCAGCTTCTGGTGGTCCAATATATCTTGCATCTAGATATTGTTGGATCTCATTTATCGATCCTAACACCATTGTTGTGCAATCATAACCTTTGTAGATATATTTGTGAATATACTTCACACATCGCATTCCAGCACAAACTTCAACATTGATATGACAATTGAATCGCATTGACAGATAGGCGTTGTAAAGTACAACATCTCTGTTATCCACAGGCTGGCCCCTCACGGTGTGAACTTTATCACTTCGGCGATGTCGATAGACAGGATATCCATCTTGGTCCATAGTTGTTGATTCTACAAAATCTCGAGGGTATCTCTTACTGCATTTACCGTCAACCATGCATGGTGATTGAGGATTTCTTGTACCACATGGTCCATGCACCATACAGCATTTGACAGTCTCAAAAAGTTCAGGATCATCTTGTTGATCAGGAAATTCAGCCGAGACTAAGTTGTCTACTTAAGCACATGTCCGGATCTTATTTGGTCCTTGAAGAAATAAAAGTGCGTGCATATGAGGTAGGCCACGTTTCTGGAATTCAACTGTAAAAACATGGGCAACTTTTTTACCAAAAACATTGTTGTGTTCTATCTCTTTCATCAAAGCCTTTCTTTTTAATTCAAAAACGCGGGCCCCTAAATCAGGACGATCAATAGCTTTCTGATATTGTAATAAACTCGCAGTGATTTCGGGCCATTTGGGATTTGCAGTCATAGTGAGGAAAATATCAGGATGATGGTTGTAGCGAGTTATTGCCATTGAATCTTGAAAATTTTCAAACATATGCCTTGGAATCCCAATAAATGAAGGTGGCAAAACAACGCTTTGACCGATTTGATCAGGTCCTACATCATCTATACCGACATCTGTCAAGTCTTGATAAAGTCCAGTGCGCAATTTTTCTTGATTCAACTTATGGAATGCAAGTCTGTTTTGCTCTGTGGCAGCCCAAGCATCTACCAGAATTGTTGAAATAATTTTCCTGCTCGCAAAATTGTTGAGTACTCTGTGGAACGCTCGAATGAACGATAACTATAAAATTGCATTTCGGTAAGCCGATTATTGGAAGGCTACTTATTTTGAACGTCCCACTATTTCAACTCAGGCTCCCATCCAAGCTCACCATGTGGGAATAACAGAACATAATGCAATGGCAAGTAAGCTGGGTGACATTCATTGATTCGCATTAACCCATTATCTCCTCTTAGATGTAGAATAATGTCTCTCATTCCACTGACCTCAGTTCCATCTTCAGGTATTACCACTGCAATCTCATCTGACATTGGCAGATTATAGCTTTGTCAATCCTTTGATGAGCTGTAGTGAAGGTGGGCAAGCAAATTTTGCCCCGTTGAGGCTAACTAATTTAAAACTACATAAGCATGGCAAAACTTACCGACAAATGCGTTAACTTGTAACAAACTATCTTGACTAGTTTGAAGAACATCTCGCCTTAATTGAGGATTTCGATGGGTGCGAACTTCCACAGCTAAGTTGGGGTCATAAATGTAAAGATGAGCATATGATGCATGCTCTCCTACAACCGGTAGTAGCGATCCTGTTCGATGTCTCAATTCTCCATGAATACTGAACGATGTAGGCCCCCTTCCACTGAGAACTCTTGCGTCCAATGTAGCACCAAGACTCATGAAAGCGTTGGCTGCATTATACTCTCGGGTATGAGTCCGAAACGATTTTGATTGGTCATCATTTCCATTGTATAATGCTTGAAGTGGTGGAGGGGGTGTAATTAGCAAAGGTAGCCTAACCTTCCCTTGTAAACAACACGTCCCAAAAAGAGGATTTTTCTTAGACGACCTAGTCAATTTTTCATCCATCCAATGCCATGCTTTGCAATTAGGGCACAATACATTCATTTTGCCAAGGAAATGTTGACATGGACTTATTGGACACTGAGCATTGACCCTTGAAGGGAAACCCTCCATACCATCTTCACTACATGCATCCTCTTGAAACAATTCACTTTTAGGAGTAGGCCTAAAGTTTTAAAAACATAATTTTTTTTAAGTGTAACAGATTAAGAGAATTAAGTTAAATAGATTATACAATCAGTCTTTTTAGTACCTTTGTGGAGCATAAGTGGTGCTTGGTACAGAGGTGGGACAAATGAAATGTTGCATAACCCTTGAAGGAACACCCTCCACATCATCATTAGCACATGCATCATTCTGAAGCAATTCACTTGTAGGAGTAGGCCTAAAGTATTAAAGAACATAAATGATTGCTAAGTGGTAAAGATTAAGAGATTTAAGTTAGTACAAATATTATGCTTAGTACCTTTGTGGAGCGTCAGATGTGCTTGGTACAGAGGTTGGACAAATAGAATTGTGTGTAACCAATTGCCGTTTTGATGCCAAAGGATTGACATTGGTTTGATTTGTTTGTTGTTCCAAGCAAGAATAGGGGTGGCGACATGGTGTTAGAGGAGGAAAATATACAGGTTCTAACGGTTGAATAAACTACTCTCTTTCTCGTCGCAATTGTTGTCCTCTTTCACGTGGCGATGCAGACATTAGTCTTTCATTTCTTTCCCGATCTCGTCCTGCACGTTGGGCCAGTGCAACTTTCGATGGTACATTGTTGTTGGGTACCTACAAAGTTTATGACATATGCAAACCTATTTTTCATTGTTTGCTTGGATCAAAAAAGGTTAGAAGTACCAAAAAAAAAAATGTCTATGAAGTACCAAGAAAAAAAGAATAACTATCAGAGGTCATGCCGTTGGACATAAATTTTCTTTTCCATTCCCTGCAGTAGTTATTTTTTTCTTTCCCTTATCCGCGACTGTTCCTTTTTGTTTTTCCATAGCCATTGCTTCATCCTTTCGTTTAAAATCAGTACCAAACTTTTAATGTATACACCAAGAGCTTGTAGCAATAAAGAGTAAAATCAATACCAAACTTTTAATGTAGAAACTAAGAGCTTGTAGTATTACCTCACGCAAGCGCATAATGTCTTGCGCATCCTGGATCACAACACCAGTATTTCTTTCTCGAAAAACTTGAACCCATATGTGCAAAGTCAATTGGAAGGGAAAATTTGTTTAGGTAAGAGGTTGTAGATGATAAAAAAAGAATAACTTTAAGAGGTCATACCACTGGACATGAATTTTCTTTTCCCTTCCCTACAGTGGTTAACTTTTTCTTTCCCTTGTCCGCAATTGTTCCCTTTTTTTTTTCCCTTAGCCATTGCTTCAGCCATTGTTTAAAAAAATCTGTATAAACTACCAATCCGATTAATCAAGATCCAAAAACTAAAGCCCAAGTTGGAAAACTTCATAGGCCATGTCTAGGCAATTAGAGTTTGGAAATCAAACTCCCGAACAAAGGCATTTTCATCTGTGTTATCTTTACTTGTGAGTTATAGCTGCTGTTGTAGCAAGTATACCATGTTATTTTGAGTCAATGTATGTGCAAAGTTTAGCACTTGTGGTGCTAAGTTTAAGTTCACATGACACAATCTTATGTCACTGTTTTCTGCAGCAATCTTCACATTGCTAATGACTGTATTACAATACCATAGATTGTTCTCACTTTATCTTATTACCCAAGATTGTTCTCACTTTATGCTCCTTGATGGCTGGTGATTTTCTTTATAGTGAGAACAATCTATGGTATTTTATGCTTGTGTATTTTATGCTCGTGCATGGTATTCTGCTGTTGTATGAAGATAAAGAAGAAAAAAGAAAAAAAAGGGAGGTCTGGGGTTTCTTCATTTCTCTCTCTCAAGCTAGAACCAAAATTAACAAAGGGATTTTACCCTTTTCCCATCTGCCAGGGGTAGTCGAGTGTCTCTCACCATCTAATGGTAGAAATTGATCTTCAACAAATAACTTGTAATGGTTAGTTTTATAGAAAACTAATGACAACATCTTATCTGGTGAGGAAAATAAATTAAAAATAAGATTTCAAATCAAGGAAAAACCCATGCCCTCTTCGTGGCATTCCAGACAATTGCAGTCTTATAAAGGTACGGTAAGTTATGTTAAACTCAATCCCTTCAGTTAAACTATACTGGGATCCTAATTGAAGCATTCCATTGAATACGTGGAAGACACTAAAGCATTTTTTTAAAGCCAAATTTGGATCCCAATTTTTCAAATACTCCAAATACTTGGAAAGAAATTGAGGGAAGAATAAGAAAATTATATGCAACTTTACAGTAAAGAGGGTAAACAGATTTTTATTAGGATCAAAGTAACATCAAAAAAGGGAAAATTTCACGTAGGCACCCGACCTTTCACACAAATCGCACATAAACACCTGACCTTTATTAAATTTCATATAAACACTTGAGCTTTCTAAAAACTCATCAATTTAACATCTGACCTTTATTAAATTTCATATAAACACCTGACCTTTCTAAAAACTCATCAATTCGACACCTACCGTTACCCTTCCGTCTAAAACCAAACGAAAAAAAAGTTAAGTGCTCCGATTTTTTACTTGTTTGAAATAATGCTAAGATCTTATTTTCCTGATCATTTTATCCTAAAGAATCGTAATTAATTTTTGACTCTAAAGCTCTCGTTAATCAGCCCTAAGAAAGTCGTATAATCAAATCTCTCTTAGGGCTAACTAACGAGAGCTTCAGAATCAAAAATTAATTATGATTCTTTAAGATAAAATAAAATGATCAGAAAAATAAGATATTAGCATTGGTTTAAAAGGACTGAAAATTGGAGCAATTAATTTTTCAACAATGTATAAATCGTTTATAAATTAAAAAATATAGTTTAAAAATTAAGTGCTCTAATTTTCAATCCATTTAAACCGGTGCGATGATATTATTTCTCTGATTATGTTATATCCTAAAGTATCATAATTAATTTTTGACCCTAAAACTCTCGTTAGTCAACCCTAAGAAAATCGTATAATCAAATATCTCTTAGGGTTAACTAACGAGAGCCTTAGAATCAAAAACTAATTATGATTCTATAGGATAAAATGATCAAAAAAATAAGATCTTCGCATTGGTTTAAATGGATTGAAAATTGGAGCAATTAATTTTTCAACCATGTATAAATCGTTTATATAGTAAAAAATATGGTTAAAAAAATTAAGTGCTCCAATTTTCAATCCGTTTAAACCAGTACGAAGATCTTATTTCTCTGATCATTTTATCCTAAAGAATCATAATTAATTTTTGACTTTAAGACTCTCATTAGTTAGCCCTAAGAGATATTTAATTCTATGATTTTCTTAGGACTAATTAACGAGAGTTTTAGAGTCAAAAATTAATTATGATTCTTTAGGATAAAATGATCAGAAAAATAAGATCTTCGCACTGGTTCAAACAAATAAAAAATTGGAGCACTTAACTTTTTTTCCGTTTGGTTTTAGACAAAGCGGTGACGGCAGGTGTTGAATTGATGAGTTTTTAGAAAGGTCAGGTGTTTATATGAAATTTAATAAAGGCCAGGTGTTGAATTGATGAGTTTTTAGAAAGCTCAGGTGTTTATATGAAATTTAAGAAAAGTTAGGTGTTTATGTGCGATTTGTGTGAAAGGTCGGGTGCCTAGGTGAAATTTTCCCATCAAAAAATAGGGAAGATTATTAGGGCAAAAAAGAGTGGTTTACCTGTTTCAATCGTGGGCAGCATCCTTGGTGGTCGCTGGATTGGGTGGTGGTGGAAATGGCATTAACGATAGGAGCGAACAAGAGAGAAGGCGGGAGGGGAGGGGAGAGGGAGAGAGAAAACACGTTGGAGAGAGGGAGCACGATGGGGAAGAGAAAAATCACTGGGTAGGTAGGTGTGGGAAATAGGTTGGAATCAATAATTCAATCCAACGGCCATAACTTATTAAAATTTTGATCCGACGATTGAAGTGGTGCTCATGTTTATATCGGTACATAAAAGTCCGCTCTGTTTTATAATATAGATATAGTCTCCTTCTCCTAATTATCACCCTAACTTAATAAAATGAGAACCTCCCATTCCCGATAGAATTTCGATGATCCAAGCCGCTCAATGTGTTCAGAACGTGATTTTAAGGGTATCTATGAGAAATTAGCCAAAAAAAAAATGACCAGAAAGGTTTCATCTGAGCAGTTTTTATTTGTTTTTTATCGAACGGTTCAAATAAAAATTGCTCGGATGAAACTTTTTCCGGTCATTTTTTTTTTTTTGCTGATTTCTTGTGGGTACCCTTAAAATCACGTTATGAACACATTGAGCGGCTTCTATCATCAAAATTCGAATGGAAAATGGAAGAAATGGAGAGGTCCTTATATATATATATATATATATATATATAGAGAGAGAGAGAGAGAGAGAGAGAGAGAGAGAGAGAGATAAGGACTACCTTATTTTAATAAAATGTGGACCTCCCTTTTCCGATCGAATTTCGATGATCTGATCCGCTCAATGTGTTCAGAACGTGATTTTAAGGGTACTTGCGAGAAATCAGCAAAAAAAGGACCGGAAAGGGCTTTGTCTGAGTAGTTTTTGTTTGTTTTTTATCTAACGGTTCAAATAAAAACTGCTCAGTAAAAAACGGTTCAGTAAAAAACTGAACAGTTTTTTATTGAACGGTTCAGTAAAAAACTGTTCGGATTAAGCCATTCCCGATCTTTTTTTTGCTGATTTCTCGCTGGTACCCTTAAAATTACGTTTTGAACACATTGAGGGCTCAGATCGTCGCAATTCGATTGGAAAAGAGGAGTCCCGCACGGTAAGTCCGTGTGGGATCCCTCATTGGATATAAAGTGTGTGTGTATATATATATATATATATACACACACACACACACATATACACACACATACACACACAGAGTTTGTCTCCCATGAGAGGGTCATCATTTTAGTTAAAATGCGTACCTCCCTATTTCTCCCATTTTCCGGTTGAATTTCGATGATTCGAGCCGCTCAATGTGATCAGAACGTGATTTTAAGGATACCTGCGAGAAATCAGTAAAAAAATGACCGGGAAGGGATTGATTTGAGCAGTTTTCATTTGAATCGTTCAATAAAAAATAAACAAAAACTGCCCTTCCCGGTCTACTTTTTTTTGCTGATTTCTCGCGGGTACCTTTAAAATCACATTCTAAACATATTGGCCAGTCTTTTTTTTTTTTAATTGATTACTGCGGTCATGAATTTTAAATTTTTGTTGGCAAAAAAGTTATCAGGTGCCTAAATTAGCCGTAATGGTCGAGGATCGGCCTTCACGGTTGTAACTAGTCCTCAGGGACGGATTAAAAAATATAGCTTAGTGGGGGCACCTGTTAATTATAATAGAGAAAGTTTATTTTTTTAGTCAACAACCACAGTAAGATTGTACAAAATTAATGCATACATTACTAACTCCAAGAGTTTATTACTCATAATTTAAGTTAAATTAGGTAAAAATGAATACAAAATTGCAAACAAAATTTTAGAGTAGTATGTTTTAAATGAACATCGACAAATTTTAGAATGATTGAGCTAATTTTGTTAATGACTTTATTTTGAAATATTATCCCAGACGATTAAAAATAAAGATAATAAAAAAAGAATAGCTCCAAATAGACAAACAGCTCGTAAAATAATAAGTATAAATGTATCATATGATGAAATTTAGGCATAAAATTAATTCTATATATGTATTTTCGAAATATATGCAAGTGTGTATGTTTATATATTAGCGCACTTTTTATAATTATGTTAATTTATATAAAAATATATATTTAATTTCAAATGGGAACACGCGTTCGAGTGGGGGCACGTGCTCCTGTGTGACCCCCTTTGGGTCCGTCCCTGGACTCCCTATACTAGTGTCTGAATCGGACAAGAACCTATATGTGACGTGTCGGTCGATAAACATACGATTTTTCATCTCACAGTTATATCGGAGTGTAACAGTGTTGAAAGAATGCGTATCAACCGATAGATTATGCGATCCTTACGAGCTACAGTTGTGGTGTTTAATACTTTGTAAATTAGGTTTTTATCATAAGTAGTGATAATGACAAAACTGTTTTTGTTGGTGTCAAAATTTCAATGCATAAAAGTCTTGTACATTGCAAATAGTACAAGCTTTTTGTGCACTAGAGTTTTGGCACCTACAAAAACAGTTTTGGCATTATCATTTCCCATCATTTTATATCGAGAATTCCACAAGATATTTGA
Source organism: Rhododendron mucronatum var. ripense (assembly GCA_019656295.1). Taxonomy (NCBI): domain Eukaryota; kingdom Viridiplantae; phylum Streptophyta; class Magnoliopsida; order Ericales; family Ericaceae; genus Rhododendron; species Rhododendron mucronatum. The sequence goes on from BPLT01000276.1 coordinate 15,904, forward strand.
TCTTCAAATTAATCAAGGCCTCTGTTTTGCTGTTGCTACTTCTTCATCGTTTCTAAAGGTTTTTGAATGATGTGGACTACTGTGGAGGATTCGAACAAGAAGATATCAACCAGCTACTACAAGCCATACAATCAAACTACAAGGATGGTGCTCGGGATTCGCGCCCCTGGTGGTGAGCGGCCAATGGCGGTTCCAGAAATCTCATACAGATGGGTCACTTTTCAAGCATGTTCTCAGTAAAAATACTTAAATGAAGTAAAATGAATAACTTTAAGAAAAAATTAATGGATTATTTGTGTTTTTGTATTTATAGTTTATTATATCTTATATTTAGTTGTGTAATAGGTGCAAAGGTATTTGTCGCTTTGTGGTACTATTATTACATAAGTAATTGTTGGGCAGGATTCAACTCTTATAATTTGAAGTTTTGATGAATTTTTTGTGTTTATATACACTGTGTTGTGTTTGAATGAGTTATTGAGAAATTTTTTAAAAATTTTATAGGGTTATAAACAGTGGGGAGAGAAATGAGAGTAATGATTGGAAGTAGGGGTAATAATTAAAGAGAGATAAAGAAAGAAATGAGAATAATAATTGGAGATAGATGTGAATAATGATTAGAAGTATCAATAATGAGTATTTTTTGAGTTGAGAATTTTTTTTTTTTTAAATACTATCCAAACCATTAAGCACATTAAAAAAAATAAACCTCGGACGACCCGAGAAGAATTTGAACTTGCGCCACTTCCCTTTGTGGCACAAGAACTTACCATTACTACAGGAGTACCACATCTGCCATATTTCGGGAAATTTAATATATGTTATATTTTTTTGTAAAAAAATTACAACAACTTTAGGTGAGTCACGTGACCCACCTGTTCCCCTACTAGATCCGCCCCTAGCGGCGACATGGACTCTGTAGCGGTACAGGAGTTCAACTCGACCTTATTCAACATGAGATACCGGACATCGTGTTGAGCCTGGCCCGAACCATATTCCAAAGCGACCGGAGACCTCTGTTGTGCTACGTGACCGTGTCATGTCACTTCATACATAGCACGAGGGACATAGCGGTGCTGGTGGAGATCGCATAGTATCTCCACGGGCACCTTGGCGGCAAGTCTGTCATTGAGGTCATCCCGACCGAAGGGCATCTGCCGCAGCTGAACTCGCCGGATGTTGTGAATTCCGTGCTGCTTCGGCACATCCGTTATGACATTAATGTTGCTAGTGATTAGTCCGTTCGATACTACTTTTTTGTAGCTATATGTTGTCAATGTCCATAATTTTGTTGAGATTGCTTATCGGTAGCTTACTTTTTGCCCTATTTTATTGCTCCATTTATGAAGAGTTTAACAATTTTTTTTTGGTGATGCAGGGTGTTCCGGGCTAGTTTGCGCACACTTCAGACTAATCTCTACAGCCTCTCCTATAGCCGTTTATAATTTCTTACTTCTTATTCTATGCGACAAGAAGTTCTACATTGTGTGAAAAATAAATAATACTTCAAAAGTTACAATAATGGGCTCTAAATTCTCCAAATATGTACAAAAATTTAATAAGCAAGCAATTCTTCGTCGTGTTCGATACAAGCTCTCACCGGAATACTACGCTTCCAATGGGACACACAACTTCAATGGAAATACAAGTTCTCACCGGAACACGAGACTTCAACGGAATTACATGCGGTTTGCAGCGGGAACACGTACGCCTAGCTTTCAATAGCATTATGCCATAATGGCTTTCAGCGGGAAAAGCCGGACTTGGGGGGCTGCTGTCCCTTCAAGGGACAGCAGCGTGCTGCCCCGGCCGAGGGGGCCCCGCTCTAGTCTTGGTCCAACGATCGGAAACGTTCACTTCGTAGAACTCGTCGAGTTGAACAAGTATGCAAAAAATCAGTTTGATCGGATATCTTTAAGTGCCTAATCGGAACACATATAACTTGCCAATAATGGGTTCTAGTAGATTTGATCTAGTGTTTCGGAGCCATTCTTTTCAAGACAAAAAGATTTCGATTAGGCACTTAATGATATCCGATTGAGCTGATTTTTTTAGCATAGTTGTTCAACTCGACGAGCTCTACGAAGTGAACGTTTCCGATCGTCAGACCAAAATCGGAGCGGGGCCCATTCGGTTGGTACAGCACGCTAAAGGGATAGCAGCCCCCCCCCCCAAACAGGCCTAGGTTCCAACGGAATTAAGAAATGATATATGGCATGAGCAACGAATATTGAATACCTCAAAGACACCTCAATTGGCAACAATGTAAAGAAATCAGTAATGCAGATCCTAAAATTCAAGAGTAATTTTAGTAGAAATTCTCGGATGTGCACTATGAAGGCTTCACATGGTCTTGAAGGAGGTTTGATACCTCAAGTCCTATAAACTCTTATGGAGTTAATTAATGTGTGACTTTGTCTCAACTCTAATTGGATTTCACACTAGTGGACGGTGGGCGTGGATCCCTAGTAATTAATTGAGGTGCGCCTAAGATGACCTGAACGTCCTAAAAAAAGAAGTTTGTTCAAATTATGTAGACCGGTTTGCCTTAACCATCCCATATAATCTCATCAAGAACATTGTCCGCCTTAGAATTACCTTGCCACAATACAACATCTTTAGAGACTTCAAGCAAGTGAACTCCAGATTAATAAAAGTTGCTTTCTTTTTCACCAATTCAAACCTGTGGTGCCATTAATTGGCGTTATTTCGAACCCATATGTGGACCGAAAATGGGGATTTCTCGCCGCTGTGCACTAGGTGGTGCCGTGGTGACGGCCCGTTCTCCCGGACGGTAGTTATGGCTCAAACCGGACATTCCATTGGTGGGTAGGGAGCTCCTATGGTCACGCCCAATGAGGAGTTACTGCACTAATCGCCCCCTCCCACCCTTTTGGTTATAAAAAATAAAAAAATGAAATGAAACAATTAGAGTGAAGGAGAAATTAGGTTAAAATTAAAGTCTTTGTCCTAATTTTTTAGTTGGGCTTGTTTGTTTTGGATTGGGCCTGTTTATGGTTTTCTTGTAGTTGGGCCCCTTTAAATGGTGGTATATGTAAGGTCAAGGCCCAAGTAAATCACACCCGGAAAAAGCTTCCTATTTGTTCTAACTTTTTCACATTCTAAATATATTTCAGATCACCCAAATTTGGGTTCAAAGGTTTCGAACTTGGAACCATTTATAGAAAAAACTATCTCCTATGATAATTAAACGAATCTCTTGAAATGGGGAGCCTTGTCTTTGGGCCTAAATATTTTTATTTTGCCCGGCAAATTAAAACTATCTTTATAAAACTTAAAAGAGATACATCGAGTGTAACGACCCGGATTTTTGCCCTATTTTTTTTCGAATAAAGAAATTGATTTTAATCAAATAGTCTATAGTAATTGATTAATTATTTAAAAGTGTTATTAGATTAAACCAAAATCTAGATTATTATTTTTCGTAACCAAAAATTAGTTTAGCAAAATTTTAATTCAACTTGGAACGACCCGTAATTTTATCATTTATAAAATCATTTAAAGAGTATCGTTTGTAATAATAAAATTATCTTAATTATAATTATCTAGTAGATATATACAAATAAAATTAATTTAATCTTAATTATCCTACTTTTAATTCTTTTAAATTGCATGCATATAAATCCTGATAACTCCCACTCTCCTACTCAATTTCTACTTCTTTCCTCAATGTATCTCGCCCCTAAATTCGTCCATTTCGAAGGCCTATAGGATACAACTTCTTTAAATCCAATTTTGATCGAAACTCTTCAAATTCTCCTATATATACCCTAGTACGTCTACCCTAGGGTACACCACGAAATTTCCCACGCCCCACCAGTCCAAAAAAGAGAGAAAAACAGGAGGGATCGAGACTCCAATCCATGGAGTTCTAGAGAGGGAAAGAAAGAGAGAGAAAATTGGGTTTGTGATCTAGAATCGACTGAAACCCGAATTGATCATTCCAAACGCTTCCTACAATCCCTAGTATCACCAAACGTCATCCAATTCGGCCCCAAGGTTCCCCGATCGAAAAACCCGAAGTTGTCTTCTCCAAATTTCAAGTTTCGAATTAAAATCAATTCGATCCGAATTAAGGTACTATAATCTATTTCAACCACTCCTCTAAGTATATATAATGTTTTTATGCTTAACCCTACGTCCCAAATGAACCCATGCATCGAAACCGTAACGAAAAACGAAGAAAACCGAATCTGGACACAACCTTGCAGCCGCAAGGTGCGGGCCGCAAGAACCAGGTTGGAGTTTGCGGCGGAAGGCCCAACCGCAAGGTCAACTGGTCAGACCTTGCGGCAGCTATTGTTTTGGTTCGAATGTGTTTTGCGACCTCCCGAACATCGTTTTCGACCCCCGAACTATTTTTTCTAGACTTTTCACATCTCAAAGATCATAACTTGTTAAGGTCATATTTTTTTTATTTAATTATCTATTTATTAAATTATTTATTAGTTATCGTACAAAGTTTACAAACAAAAATTTGTTACGACCTTCCAACTAACGCTTTAACACTCAAACTAATTTTTTTATAAACTCCTTGCATCTCAAAGATGGTAACTTATTAAATTAAATATTTATTTTATTTAATTCACTATTTATTATTATTTTTAAAGTAATTTCAATCAAAATTACTTTACGACCTTATAAACCTTTTTATTAATGCCCGAATAATTTTATTTAGACTCCGTACATTCCAAAGATGAAACTATGTTATTCTCAACATATTTTTAATAGTAAATTATTTATTATCTATTTACTTCACTAATGGCTACTTTATTTAACGTCTTTACTTAAATTAATTTCGCGACCCTCGGAACTCAACTTTTTGACACTCAACTGGTGACATAGGACCTTTAGGACTCTTATTAGGGTTATGTTAATTATTCCAATATTTTCATCTAATTAATGTATTTAATTATTATTTTTAATTAATCTAATTACTTAGAAATAATTAATAAGAGCCTAGAAAATATTTTATTAAAAATTTCTATAAAATCCTACTTCATTATTGACATTGTGGTTATACAAGAATAAGGGCAACGGCCCATTCATAAAAAGTTATGTGATTGCATTGCTGGTTATTTATTTTAATTATTATTTGATTTAATTGTACATTGCACCGATACCTGATTTGGATGCTAGATTGGACTCTAGAGACATGTGGTGGTATGCGAATAGATTTCATCTAGACGATGTTAAGTTGATGGAAAAAAATGGTAAAGTGTTAAAGTCGTGAGATTGTGGATTTTGATTTGGCAATGAATAAGGGTGACCTGCGGGGCCCAGTGATGATATTTTGGTGACCCTAACATATGGTACGCCATGGGAAGTTCCAAAGGGTAATCGTGCCTTGCCAGGCCAGCAAGGGGGATTGTCTCATGACACGGTCATAGTTAGTGGCTTAGGAATGGTTACAACCCTAATGTATGGTACGCCATGGAACGTTCCAAAGGGTAATCGTGCCCCCTGTTATGGTCCTAAATGAATTCATACGAGGTACATAACTTAGGTGAATTCATTTAGAACCCCCTGTGCAGGACAAACAAGGGGGGGATTTTCCATGACACGATCATAGTTAGCGGTATGGGAGGAAAGGATCTCGTGGATGAGATCTTAGATTTCACATAAGGTTAGTGGATAGTAATAAATTGGTTCATGAATGAAATCTCTGCTTGGCTCTTCGATTCAATATTGTCTTGTACCTGCTAGCTGTAAAGTAAGAGGGGTAGTTGGGTTGGATTATTCTACTGGGTGATTTATCACTCACGGATACGTCTGTATCCTGGCAAATCGTTTGCTTCGGCGATCAATTTGCCAGAGAGCGCAGGATTCAATGAAGGAGATTCAATGATGGTGCAGTTCGACATGAAAGGAATATCAGGAACGAAGATCGAGTATGCCTGGAATCTGTATCAAGGCTAGAGACAGCTTTGAAGTTAATGTATTTTGAATCACCAAATCTATTTTGAGTTTGTAATAGCTAAACTTTACTTAGAAAATTATATTTATTTAGCAAATTTTCTTAAGATATTATTTTATATTGCTTCCGAAAAGGCGGGGCGTTACATCGAGAGGGAAACGTAGATGAGCAAGAGCATGCTCACCCACAAAAACAAAAACCAAAGATACAAAAAGATCAGCTTGCGAATCCCACTTGCCCTTACAATCTTCCACAGTGTACCTTGATGTCGAGCTTTGTTTTCATCCACATTGCCACCCTGGTTTTGGTTAGGTCCCCTATCTCATTTGTTTGCTAAGCAAAGAGAATTTATTAATCTTTATAAAGGATTACAAAGATTAAAAGGATCAAAGGCACACCGGCACTAAGTCACCCAAGACCTTAAAGAAGGCAAGATGTCAACTGAACACCGGAAAAAAAAACCCATAAAAACCAACAGCAGCAGCCAAAAACCAAAGCGAACCTCAAACCCTAAACAAGACTCCCCATCAACAAAATACAGAAAAGCCAGAGAGAGCCAAGCAAACCAATAAACAAAGCCACGGAGATCTAAAAGGAAGCGCCATCCCCCATATCAGAAAAAAAAAAAAAAAACTTCTACGACCTCTGCAAAAAAATACACCGCTATCCCTCCCTATCATCGATGTCCTCGACCAAAAAAAGAAGCCGAAACTGAAAACAAGAGACCATCGAGCAACACCAGAAGAAGCAGAAACCCCATACCTTCCCAAACTTGAAATCAAAACTCTAAAGAGAGAGAGAGGCTCCATCCTTGAAATCAACATCATCCTCTCAGATAAACTCACAAGCCCCATACCTGCCCAAACTTGAAATCAAAACTCTAAAGAGAGAGAGGCTCCATCCTTGAAATCAACATCATCCTCTTAGATAAACTCATCCTCAAAGTCATCTAGAGCATGGATCCTCACCCTTTAAGTCATCTAGGTCCCCTATCTCATTAATTGTCCTTGTCGCATTGTTGAAAATCAAGTCGTTCCTTGCTAGCCACAATGACCAAAGAGTGGCAAAGAAAGTCGCCTTCCAAATGTGCCTTTCCAAATTCCGAAATTAACCTGTCATCGAACCACCAAATTGCTAAAATTGAGGGTACCTAATTTGCGCGCCTATGCTTAGATGCCCAGTTTGGTAAGCGATAAGAAATACTGATGAGCACTGAGTGTGAGGGAGGGCCTCGGGTAGATAGAAAAACTTTTCCAATCATCAGAGTAAGACCGAAGAGGGCCCTGCGAGGCTGAGACAACACTGGTGCTGTCCCTTAAGGGCACACCACGACCCCTCGGTCCTGCTTTTATATCCTTTGTCCGGTCTCATACATATGATCTTCTAATTTTGTCACAGTGGAATATCTGTAAGTACTTAGATTAAATTTGACAATTTTTTTTGTTTGCGTATAATATATATATAAATATATATATATACACACACACACACACACACCCACATACAGTCCGGATCAAGTCCACACCCCTTTCCGTCCGCACCCGTCCTCACCTCCCCATTTCCGATCGAATTTTGATGATTCGAGCCGCTCAATGTGTTCAGAACGTGATTTTAAGGGTATCAGCGAGAAATCGGCAAAAACAAAAAAAAACATCGGGAATGGCTTGATTTGAGCAGTTTTTTTATTGAATCGTTCAATAAAATACAAACAAAAACTGTTCGGATGAAGTCTTTCCCGATCATTTTTTTTGCCGATTTTCTAGAGGGTGCCCTTAAAATTACGTTCTGGTCACATTGAGCGGCTTGGATCATCGAAATTCAATGCGGAAAAGGGAGGTGTGGATGGTGCGGATGGGAACGAGTGTCGACTTGAACTGGACTGATATATATATTGGGGTCAGTACTTTGGTTGGCTTGGACGGAAATTTAATTTCTGAATCCCAACAAACAAACAGGGCCCTGCTATTCGCAAAGAAGATTTGCAGGGAATCACGCAAGGAAAAACACGTTTAGGCCCATTATGGGTTCTCCAAAAATCTAGAAAAATATTCATAAATTTTTGAATCTTATTTTATAGGGTCCTGTAAAAAATCAGCTCCAACGGACATTGTAAGTATTACTTTTGGATTCATAGGGGCGAACTGAGCAGTTTCGCTCTACGAATCCAAAAGTAATACTTTTCGATGTCCGTTGGAGCTGATTTTTTTACAGGGCCCCATAAAATAATATTCAAAAATTTATGGATATTTTTCTAGATTTTTATGGAACCTGGAATGAGTCCAAACACATTTTTCATTGCATGGTTCCCTGCAAATCTTCCTTGCGATTAGAATTTCCCAAACAATAATGCTCGGTGTCGGTGCCAATTAACCCCTAATCCGTTGTGCTATCATCTGTCCAACTTCCAACTTAATTCCAAGTATCCTATACAATACTCACTGATCGATCATGGAAATTTCATTATGCATTCCACGAGTTATTTAAGTATGTTGAACGTGAATGGTGATATTTATTATAAAAAAAAAAAAAGAAAAGAAAAGAAAAAAGAAAAAAAATAGTTTTGGAATGAACTTCTGATCAAACACAACCTAATATCAGCTTCTATGATATTCAACATGGTTTTATAACAATCCAACAGATTTGGTGGAGTGGGTGGGCATGAAAAAGCAAATTAATAAGTGTATTTGATTAATCCTATATATAGAGGCCAAACATTACGTACATTGGAGCCATTTTAGAGGGTTTGGTGGTCGTTAATTTTAGGGCTCCGAAATTCTTTGAGGTATGTGTAAGTTGGATCGATTGAATATCCGGTTATCCTCTTAAATCTGAATGGGAGTTTCGACCTGGTTCCGGTTTTGGTTGAGGATAGCACTTTGCAGTACTAGATATGGCATTATAGTAGTTCAGAAGTTGACATTCTACTGCCTCAGGCCCTCAGTTGACCTCTGTATTTTTTATAACACGAATGATGAGCTAGCAAGCTAACCAGCTTTTAGGCTAGGTTGTAACACATGTGTTTTTGATTCATTGATTATAAGAGGGATTGGGTACGGATACAGACTTTATATATATATTTACCAGAAATCTTAGTTACCAGAGTTCAAATCTTAGCTATGATCAATGATAGAATACATCATATATATATATATATATATATATATATATATATATATATATATATATACACATACATACATATAGACACACACCAGATCCAATGAGGGATCTCGCACGGGCTTACCGTGCGGGACTCCTCTTTCCCGATCAAATTGGGATGATCCGAGCCGCTCAATGTGTTCAGAACGTGATTTTAAGAGTACTCGTGAGGAATCGGAAAAACAAAATGATCGGGAAGGGCTTGATCCGAGCAGTTTTTTACTGAACCGTTCAATAAAAAACTGTTCAGATCAAGCCCTTCCCGATCATTTTTTTTTGCTATTTTCTCACGAGTACCCTTAAAATCACGTTCTGATCACTTTGAGCGGCTCAGATCATCGCAATTTGGTCCGGAAATGGGAGTCCCGCATGGTAAGCCCGTGCGGGATCCCTTAAGGGAACCGGACTTTATATATATATATTTTGAACAACAAAAACATTTTATTAATCTTCGAATAAATACAAAGATTAAAGGGATCAAAGATGAACCACCACAAAGCAAGCCACTCAAGATCCAGAAGGGAAAAGAGCCAAGTCGGCAAGAAATGAACTTGAAAATGAAATACCTAAACCTGAATCACCTTTTCAAGACAATAAATATGATTTCTTTGAACTTTCGTCACAAGATATTACTCATGCTATTGATTGGCATAAAAGCCCTTAGAAACATTTTTATCATTTTGAAGTGTTTCTATGCATCTTAATTAATTAACTCATTAATTGATATGTTGCTCAAGATGATTTTCTTATTTCCCATTAATATCCTCTGAATTAGGAGTCTTCACGGTTAACCTATTATACACACACACACACATCTTTTTATTGTTCAGATGTAACATCATGTTCGTTGGACAGCTGAGTTGCATCTTTTTATTTATTAATTAATTTATTTAAAAGAATGTTACATGCTACTTGATTCAATATATACTACATTATAAATTATTGTCCTCCCATAGCAATAGCTATTTATATGGTCCGCCAGAAGTATAGAAAATTGTATCAGAAAAATTTAAATTCACCGATAAAAAACTCCATCCAAATTCAGAAAAAAATCACAAAAATTACCTGGTAAAATAGACTCCATTCACGATTCACGGTGAATTGAAGTACAACCTTTTTAGTGACAAAGTAATTATGTTACATATTTTAGAGAAAGGTAGCACCTCGTTTTTAATGTCTATCATAGTCCGATAAGAAAGGTTAAACAAAAACAAATTAGGTATTAGAGTGTGGGATTGTGTGAATATATAGCAATTATATTTAAAAAGAAAATCAGTTACAAAGTTAACTTCGTACAAAATGGCATTACTTAATGTCCCACGAGTTCATATTTCAAGTTTGCAGCAATAAATACAAGTGATGTTGATTGACAAAAAAAAAAAAATCTCGAGAGTACTCTCACACAATAATTAAACAAAAGGAAAATTACAATATGAAAAAAAATTGAGATTGTGTGATAAAAACATCGAGACTACTAAGATAAACAATTTGGATCGTCAAGTGTGACCGTAATGGGTGTTACTTTTTTTATTTTTATGAAGGTTGAAAATATTATTAAAAAACTTGATAATAAGTACATCTAAGAAAAAAGAAAAGGAAGAGAAGAAAGGGGGAGTGAGAAACTTCCAACAAGAAGTTTGAGAAGAAGAAGAGAATACAACTAAAAAGTTATGCTCTGAGATTGTCATGTTATATACACACTATTTCAAACACACCGCCTCATAGACCCTTTTCTGGATGAATTTTTTTAAAAATTTAAATTATTGACTATCGAGACGGACAATAACATATTGAGCAATGAATATTAAGCGATGAACGTAGTCTTGCTGGGTTAGATTTGTTATAGGGCCCAAGTTGGCGGTGATCTTAAGGTCCAGCTAAAGTCAACTTCCAACTCGTCCCACAGCCATAGTTTAGTAAACTGCACAACAAGAACTGTACAAATGTACAGACTTTATTTTATACTGTATAATCTAACTAAAAGAGTCATTAAAAATAAATTCTAACCACAGGACCCCACGACAACATTTCCAGCTGTATAAGAATTCCCTTCCAGTCAAAACGCCACTAGGAGAATAATTTGGCAGCTTGCTAATTTGATGCGTACATGATATTGATAAGAGCTTGATCAATTTTTCATTTAATTTTCTATTGAGGAATTGAACGAATAATAATTGAAGAAAGAATTGATCAAGCCTACTTGTTAAGGAGATAAAGTCTCACCTGTTAAGGAAAAATTATATGTATCTTGTGATTTGGGCGTTGTTCGAATTGATTTCTTGTCAATCTTTGGAGCTTGAATATCATATGATTGTTGTGGTGTAGGGTGCTAACAACGCCCATATTCTTGACTGGTATTAATTATCAAAACGCGTCTTTGGCCGTCATTTTCCCTTATTAATATAATATCCCTTTTTCGCGGCCGTTCAAAATAAAAAAAAAGAAAAGAAATAGAGTCTCACATTGCTTAGGAGTGGAATAAGTGATTACTTAATAACATTTGAGACCTCGTCACTCATTGCCACTTGGTTTCGAGATGAACATAAAATTTTTACTTGCTAATTTGACTGAGCTAATTTTTTCCGACGATCCTTAAAAAAACTATATAAAACTAGAGTTTGTGTCCGTTTAATGTACGAGATGGAAAAAAAGTCACATTGATATTTTTCCGGCCCCATGTATTGCACGGACACAACGCTATGTAATGAAAAAGATAGTTTAATTTTTTTCACTATCCTATATTCGATGCACAGTAGCATTTTTCCCATTATATCCATTGGATAACATAATATAATGATGTGCATGTTTGCACGGGACCAAAAAAAAAAATTCACATTGTTATTTTTCCGCTCCCGTGTATCGAACGGGCACACCACTATTGATAGAAAAAAATTTAATGTGAATTTTTTGTTGTCTCATGCGTGAAACTGTCACAACTCTATTTAGTGGAATATATTAATTTAAAAAACATCGATATTGGTTTTGGAAAACAAAAAAAAATACGATTTTTATTTATCATTAATTACTTTGTTATACTACTTAAAACTCACCTCCTTTCCATCTCAAAAAAAAAAACTCAACTCCTTCCCCTAAAATCTCTCCCCCCACCCCGCCCTATATTCTCTCTCTCCCCCCTCCCCCACGTTTTTTTCCTTCTCTCTCTCTCTCTCTCTCTCTCTCTCTCTCAGTTTTAAGAAACTAAAATTCTAAGAATTTAGGGATTGGAGTTGGAGGCTTTAAAGGCTCACATACATTTGTATAGAATTTTGATAGATAGATAGATAGATAGAAGATAGATAGCTGTTGTCACTAGAAGAAGGGAAAAGCAAAAATCACCTGTTATCCCTGAAAAAAAGAGAAAAGAAAATAAGAAATTTGATCCCTAGTTCAACTGTTGCAGGCATTTATGGACCCTCTAGTTTCTTTAGATTATCGGATTTTTGTCACATTTTTTTTATCAGTAACTTTTTTTTATATTAATCATCGAATTCAAAAATTACAGAGATTAAAAGGACAAGGGCACAAGAAAATTAAAATTACATCTTCATAGGTACTCGAGGCCCAAGTGCTGGTCAAAGACCAACAAAACCACCCTAAAACACCCCCAACCCGAAATGTCGCCTGTCTCCCAATCTGTCACCACACCTGAACAAACCCCTGCTCAAACCGCCATCCCACCGAAGAATTGGAAACCGAAGCACCGTCGTCGTCGCGAGACAGCAAAGTTAACGATCGAGTATGTCGGATATTAATTGAGATATTTAAGCCTATTATGAAAAGTTCAAATTCAGTATTTTAAATTTTAGTGTAAATTATCATTCAAAATGAAGAAATTGAGTACTACTATGTGTATTTTTTCAGTGTCTTTTTTAGTTGTTTTTTTTTTAATTTTTATTAGATTCAGGTCAGACTTTTTTTTTGATGAATCATTCATCAAGATGAATGAAATCTAAAAAAAAAGAACTTTTGACAAAAAGTCGCAAAAAGTATACTAAAGACAAAGAAGTTAAAAAAATATACTACTTTAACTGCCTGCAGTGTCGATCATCTTCTATCTTCTACAATTTCTTAAAACATTGATTGATATTTTTACACTTTAATTTGTAATTGACGAATGATTAATAACAAAATTATGATAGAAAACTAAAACAATTAATACGGGCCGTCTTTAAAATAAATAAATAAATTTAGACCAAAACACACTTAATGAAGGGGTGATTTAGAGCATCTCCAACCCATGGCTTCATATTGGAGATGTCAAACGTTTTTTGAAGGCTGACGTGGCATTTTGGCATCTCGAATTTGACATCAAAGCATTCCTTTCCAACCCTTTATGTCAAATTCTATTTATTTGACATCAAATTATCACTCTCCAACCCTTATGTCAAAATACAAATGGTCATTTTTTGAAATTTGGCATGGAGGAGGGAGGTTGTCAAAGTTGGCATAAGAAAGCTCGCCTTCAAATCCACGTAGGAATTGACATCAAAGAAGACTGTTGGATTGGATTGGATTGAACTTTGATGTCAAATTTTTTTTTTTCGCTAAGCAAAAAGAATTTATTAAACTTTGATGTCAAATTTTACCGTTAACATGTCCACATAGAATTTGACATCTCTCCTTGGAGATGCTCTTAAACTCCAAACTCTTCTAGAGGATTTCCCCTTCGATCCCCTCCAGGGCTACAAAACTGTCCACGGTAAATAAAATAAAATAAAAACTCCTCAACCGTCGCATGCAGTTACGCCCCCACGTTACGAGCTGTTTGGAGCTCCACCTTAACCAGTTTGATTTTCGTTTCGTCTTGCATGGGCCCACCCAAATGTCAAACATCCTTTTTTAAATCTTTTTACATCCGATCTTACAACTTTGTTTATTCGTTCTCCTCAAAACAATTAGTATTATACGGGGAAAATCTTGTTTACATAGTAGCATTAAACAAGTGTTTACATAACTTAATCTTGGCTTTCAAAAATATTTTGAACGGTTTGAATTAAAAATAATCTATTATCGTTAGTAGATTGTTTTTAATCCAAGTCATTCAATGCCAAAACGAACGAGAAATCGCTCTGCTCTGTAAAGAGCCCATTTGCAGTGATTCGGTAAATAAGTTTTTCTCTATTATACAAACACAAACACACACACACATACATTTTACACACACTCACATTTTTTGATGGGGCCCACATACACTTGAGATATAATATATGTGGACCCCAATATGAATGTTATTGAATTTGTGTAAATATTTATATAAATGTTTGTGATTGTGGAACGATGGCTCCTCAAAATTCCAACTTCCCTCATTTCCAAACCCTTTTCTTGTGTATCACGGTAACAGAGTCCGAACTATCTTTCTTACATCTTAATTAATCATCTTCCAATCCAGTCAAAACGAAGATCGTTTGCGCAGATAATAAAAACCTGATGAAAATTTACTTTTATTTACCTTTTGTTCTCAAGAGCCGAACGCTAGACAACTGTGTAGAAAGCACACCCACTAATCGCGCTGACTAACCTTCAGGTTCCAAACCCTTATTTATGCCCAGCTAATCTCCCTCTTCTCCCTGTCACCTCTCTCTCTCTCTCTCTCTCTCTCTCTCTCTCTCTCTCTCTCAGTTGTTTCTCTCTCTCCAGGGGGAAACACACAGCACAATGGCTGCCAATCACGCACTCGCATTCGCATTCCTCTGCATGATCCTAGCCTCCGTCGGAGCCCTATCTCCAGCAGCTTCTCCACCCAAAGTGTTGGAGACTGCGTCACCTCCACCAAAATCAACATCACCTCCTCCGGCCGCCTCCCCAAAAACCCCTCCCGTTCCAACCCCCGTATCTTCTCCTCCGGTCGCCACACCCGTAACCTCGCCGCCTTCCCCGGTGCCGGTCAGCTCTCCTCCCGCTATAACCCCGGTGGCCACGCCCACGCCGGCTGCTGCGCCTCCCCCGGTGGCCATGCCCACGCCGGCTGCTGCGCCTCCCGCGGCTGTCCCCTCTCCGGCCCCGGCCATGCCATCTCCGTCTCCGCCGCCGCCACCACCGCCTAAGAAGAAGACTCCGCCGCCACCCCCGCCTAAGAAGAAGCATGCGCCTTCTCCGGCACCGGCTCCGTTGCTGAGCCCTCCGGCGCCGCCTCCGCCGGCGGCTGAATCCCCTGTAATTGATTCTGTCGCGCCTAGTCAAACCACGGTACGTTTTCCGAAACAACTCTCCTACAACCAGACACGTAAACACGATACATACACTCAGGCATTCATGTGTGCCCGCCCCACACTCGCTGGAGATATAATGCGTGTGAGCTCCAACACGAATGTGAATGTGGGCGTGGTTTGAGAATTTTTGTTCCCAAAAAGCTGATTATCAAAATTCGTTTTACTTGTACATTAGGTTAATTTAGCCCACTTATTAGTTATTTTTTGAAATTTGTTATTCTTACGTTAGTTAGTTTCTTTTACTCCCTTCGTCCCGTAAAGTTAATCTCCTACGAAATTATGTGTAATTTTCAAGTTTAAAAATAATGCACCTATTTAAATAATTTTTCAGGCAATATAAATCTTGTTTGATAGATTTCGATGAGATCTTTTGAACGTTGCAAAAAAATCAAAAAATCTATTTTAATAAATCTATTATTATGTTTAAGTTTGAAAATTGCATGTAATCTTAGAAAGGTCCAACTTGTGGGCTAGGGAGTAGTTATTTATGAAAAATATTTCAGTGCTGAGCGGATACCACGTGGTGTCCGCTTGTGCATCTGAGCCGTCTATTGCGTGTTTGAAAGACTCCGATTTGGAGAGAGAAAATGTTGGGGTGAGAGGTGAGAGAAAATTTCAATCTGAGCCGTTTAAAAGTGTATCGGACGGCTAAGATGTGCCGAGCGGATACCACGTGGGATATACCCGCTCGGCACTGAAAATTCCCTCGTTATTTATTCATCATGATAAGAATAACTCAAAAGTAAAAAATTACTATGATAATAATTTCAAACGTTTTTTACTATTGATAATAGTAACAAATTATCAATCTTTGATTCGGTCTTGCCTAGTCCATCCCTCTCTGGTTTGGTACATGTTCCGAAAAAGTTGTTTATCGAAATTCGCTTTTCTTGGCTCACTTGATAGTCAAGTTATGCCCTATCTCCGACTGGGCTCAATTAGAGGTTTCGTTGGATGTTTCTTTTGATGATTAATAAATAAACACCCACCGATTGACAAAAAAAAAAAAAAAAAAAAACGTTAACTTAAATTTTGAAATTTCCAATAATTTTCAATCTTACATAAATTAAGATAACATTTGGTATGTTTGTCATGATGAGAGTAACTTAAAAGCAAGTGCTTGTGATAAAAACTTATGTAAAATTCATTAGAAACAAAGTAATCTAAGACATATAATTGTTTTGAGTTTGATTGACATTTTCTAGTTGTTAAGATGGATAAACAATATACAGCTCAGAATTTAGAGTTACGAGAGGCAAAAATAATGAAGTGGGGGACGAGGGAAAATGGGATGGCCGGAGTAATTGTTTTTAAGGGCGTAGAAATACTGAAATAATAATATTAATTGGAAATTTAATTACCTAGCTAGTCTATCGGATATTCTATGGTACTACCACGTCTCTATGTTAATTCTTGTCACCATAAGAAGGCATAAAATTAACGAAAATCACGAACGGTGTAACAAAACACCATAAAATGGCGTTAAAAAAAAAATTCATAAATGGGATAATGATTACCAAAAAGGCATAACATTTTTGGCACATCATTCAACACAAGTCTGCTTATTCTAATTAATCAACACAATTTTTGTTTTCCTTTCGATCTGTTCGATCTAATAAACATTTGGATTGTTTGGGAAAAAAAATGCAGAATGGAGCAGAGAAGTTGAAGAAGTTGAAAATGGTGGTGGGAAGCTTGGCATTGGGATGTGTTGTTTCCAGTTTGCTATTCTAAAAGGACAGGAGATCTCGATCATCACTTGTTTTGAAATCTGCTAGCTGTCCCATGCATATCTCTCTGTATCTTTTAAGTACTAGTATTTATTTATTTGTTTTTAATTAAAATATTTTGGTCTTCCCAGTGTTCAGCACTTCCCCATTAATTGTCACGTTCTCCTATTAAATATTCCCATTTGTTTGTTTGAATTTTGTTTATTGCTTTAGTTTAATTATTAAATTGTATTTGGACTTTCTGGGGATATTAATTACCACATTGGCTTTGCAATCTTTGGACGAGGAGGGAATCGTGGTGACTTAATTTTTTCTATTTAATTTATTGCCAATTTCTTAATTCCTTTTTGACTATTTGAGAGCATCGACTACTTCTTCTTCTTTCTTTTCTTTTTGTTTCTGACAATTTTTTTGTGAGAATCTAAGTTAAAGAGTGCGTTCTTCGAACAATACGGCTCCGTTTGTTTCGATATAAAATATTTTTTCAGAAAACAAACTTTAAATTTTTATTTTTTCGTGGTTGGTTAGCACTTGAAAATATTTTCAAAAACCAACAAAATAGTATTGAGAGAAAGAGAGAGGAGGGCTTAAACGGTGGAGAGATCTGAGAATATTGGAATTGAACGTGGGTCAGGACTAACGATCAAGAAAACTGAGCAGTGAGAATTGCAATAGGAGGCAGCGGCATCATTTTGAAAAACAACTTACGGAAAATTTAAGGATAAGTCATTTTCATTCAATTGATGAAAAATGTTTTACATGTAAAATGTTTTCCTAATTTTTTCTACAATCAAACACCGGAAAATAGGTAAAATATTTTACCGAAAAATATTTTACGTCCAAACAAACGGAGTTGTAATATCCCAAAAAAAAAAAATTTGCACTTGTGGTAAAGTAAGCCAATTACAATAGTAAAAAAATGTTTAAAGGTCAATTATTTATAAACATAAAACAACAATAAACTCATCTTGCACCTATCTACATCTTCTTTCGCCAGTATCATGTCTCTGTTGTATATCCCATAATTTAAAATTTTCATTATCTATAACCTTGGATTCTTTCCATATTACTTATGACTCGCACCAATGTCATGTCTACGTTGTATATCCCATTATAATTTAAAATTTTCATTATAGCACTGTGACTCCATGATTCCTAAATCACTCTCCCATGAGACACAAATGACTCCCACCAATGTCGCCCATTATCCCACTATTTTATAACTGGCTCATATCTTGCGCTAAGTCTATATAAACCACTCACAAACACTCTGTTTCACTCTTTTATATTACACTCTCTCTATGGCCGATGAGGATATGTGGAAGAGGGTTTGGCATATGAAAGCTCCCACAAAAATTAAGATGTTTATGTGGCGGTGTTTGCATGGTATTATTCCAATGGCTAGTGCACTGATACAGCGACAAAGACAAGTAGATCCAATTTGTACCTTGTGTGGATTGGCTGAGGAAACACCTTCCCATATGCTCTTTAATTGTGACAGAGCGTCTAAAGTTTGGGTATTATCTCCATTTCGCTTGCGTCCGGAGGTAACATTCAATGCACAGATTAAAGATATGTGGAAGCGTATAGGGGATATGCCTAATGGGGAGGTGAAGCAAGAAGCTCTGGGTTTATTTGCTACAATTGGTTGGAATGTGTGGATAGCAAGGAACAATTGGACCTTCAAACAGAATTGGAAATTGGAAACAAAAATTATCCAAGATGCGTTGGAGGACTTTGATAATTTTTTGCAGGCCACTAAAAAGGATCAGCATTCTATTCGTGATGAGCATGGTGGAGATGCTATGGTATGGAGACCGCCAACAAATGGAATGATTAAGATTAATGTTGATGGTGCTTTTGATTCGGGTTCTCGTAATGGGGGTGTGGGAGTGGTTTTTAGGAATTATTCAGGAGATGTTCTGGGTGCTATGGCTATTCCTACTCCAGGGAGAGCATCAGCAGAAATGGTGGAAGCTGAAGGATTTCGTATTGCGTTGACCAGTCCCATATGTTCGGCTGGATGCCTATATTCTGTTGAAGGGGACGCGCAAACTGTGATCAATATGTTGCAAGGAGAGAGACAGGTTACGGCATGCCTGGAGGTCATAATTAGAGATACAATGTCTTTTGGTAGTCGTTTTAATTCTTGTTCCTTTAATTTTGTTCCTCGCAATTGTGATAGGGTGGCTAATGTTTTAGCTAAATATGCCCTATCTCTGGAGACTCCTATAACTTGGCTTCAGGATTTTCCAAGCTGGGTTCATAGGGAAGCTTCCCTTGATGTTTCTTTGATGCAGCTATAATAATAACCTATTACCGATTGGGAAAAAAAAAATTACATTCTCTCTATCATTTCGTGACTAATTAACTTGATCGTCGGGGGGCCCACGATTAAAAACACCACCAGTTCTTGGATTTGTTTTGCAGGGAATCCTTTCCAAAATTGACTAGAATTTCATCAAAGTGCTCAAATCAACCGTCTATATTTTAACATTAACAATTTTTATTAGTGCACGAATGACAACCATGGCCGGCTCTATGCTAGGGCCCAAGGCAGTTAGGCCTCCAAAAAATTCTAAAGTCTAGGGCCCCTAATTATTTTTAGTTTTCAGTATACCAGTCTAATTTTTATTTTCGTATAGCAACACAAAGGGCCCAATTTAAAACTCAAACAACCCATTTTATTGGGCTTCTGACTGGCCGGGCCCGATTTGTCAAGAGGTTCCTATCCAAGCCCACCATTTGTCAAGCTCATTTCACGTAAACCCCATTTTAAATGAACTACCAAAAATACTCTTGCTTCACCCTCACAGTCACAGATCCTACTCTCTCACGCTCTCTCTCTCTTCCATTTTTCTAGCTTTTCTCTGAGCTAGGGTTTCACTGCCTCCTTCATGAAGTCTCTTTTATCAACTCTTAGAAGCAAACCACAGTAAAAAATCTACTCACCAAATTGGTTGCGGCCCTTTCGGTAGTCGTTGAAGTTTACCAAACGGCCGTCAAATTCAATTATTTATTTACCGGACTACAACTAAAGATTTGCATAGTATAGCGAGAAAGTCCGAGTCGATCCACAGGGAGCTCGAATATAGCTTGTTCGGATTGTAGATATAAGGGTTTGAGGCGCTAAGGCGACCAACTTTAGTTTTCCTTTGAAAGTGAGAAATACTCTTATGAAAAAGACTTGAAAATGAGTTTTAACTAGATTAAACAAGCGGCAAGGCCTAGAAGCTCCTAACACCCATAACTTAGGCCATCCAACCTTTCTCAATGAAAACACGATTGAATTGCACGGCTTAGGCTATCAACCAGAAGATTTAGCGGTGAAAATGGTTAGACTTGATATAGAGTTTGAATAACAAGCCAAACACAAGGCGTGACATCGCTCTCGAAACCATGTGAGCGAGCACATGATCACCGGAGATTAACAACGCCAAGACTTGCATTCAAACTAAATATCACGGTCAAGAACTAAAAGCATAGTTTGGAAAGCGAGCAAGTTCTTTGGTTCTTTCGGCAAACACGAGGCGAGACATAGCTCACGGAACCATATGAGCTAGCATATGATCACCGGAGGTTAACATCGACAAGTTTTGTTACATAAAAGGCGAACCACGCACATTTCCAAACCATACCTCAAGTCTTATGTTGAGAAAGGCAAGATTAACCGAAGTCACAAGGTATTATTCACCCCATGACCGAGCCTAAAAGACTACTCAAACATAATGAAAAGACTAGAAAGCTTGCTTAAGGAAGAAAACATGATTAACCGATAGAAATGAAAATAAACTTGATATTAAGGAGAATCTAAAGCGTAGCTACAACATTAACAAACGGGAAATTAACAAACGAACTAAACTTACTAAGATTCTTGAAGGAAATGACTTAAAACTTGAAGAACATTAATGGAGTTCTCTCCTAGAGAGAGAACTTAAACTAGGACATAAAGTAGATTTTTGCTAAGAGAGAGAGAGGGGAGTATTTATACAACTCAGCCTTTTCTCTCCACAAAATATCCCTGAACTTGCCAAAAGTGGCAAGTATTCCATAAATGGAAAGTCCAAAAAGCAGTAAAAATATCTGCAGGAGACCAATGTTATCGATACCTATCAAGAAAGGTATCGATAACATCAAACTGAGATTCCCCGGAGAAGATTGTTATCGATAACTCTAACAAAATGTTATCGATACCCTCAGGTCTGGACAACTTCTGGACCAAAATAGGACCAATGTTATCGATACCATTGAAGATGTTATCGATAATATTCTTCAAAACTGCAGGTTTCAGGCTCAGGCTTCAGCTTCAGCAAACAGCTTCCAGCAACTATTCAGCTTCTCAGCACTTATTTTCATTCTCTAAAGTTAAGTAAAGGCTACATTTTAAACATTTCTTTTACCTTTCCTTTACTTTAATTTATTTAATGAAAATAAGAAAGTACCCCCCATTTGGAAACAATGGCATTACCAGAATTTCAAGATTCCATTTAAATCAAAATGTCAACCCCCCACTTTTAGTACAAAATGGAAAACTGCATATTTTCTTCAAGAGAAAATGGCTCAAAACATGACCTTACTCTTCAAATTAAACCTTGTAACTTTGTAGTTACTCTTATAAAAATTCAAAGATCAATTACCGCCATTTTTTATCTCGAAAATCGAAACTTTTTCAGAAAGTCATTTTTCCATACTTAGACAGATTTTAGGGGGCCGACAGGGTCTTCGGGTACTTGGAAGCTTCCGGAGCATTCCTTGGCCTACAAACGCCTTATTTGCACGTTTTACCTGAAAATACTAAAAACATACCTTACGTGCAATATCGCTATGAAAGCTAAATAAAAGCAACTTAAAACAATATTAAACGGGACTAGGCGCACCAAATATCTGCAATATTGGGTGCTCATCACAAATTGCCCCGAAATCATCCCTTTCCCATCCGACTCCACCGCCAAACCGATGTACCAATACATCTCAGCCCGAGATTTTTATCGATTTATTCGTTTCCAAATAACTATTTGCCAAAATATACCTTTTTTCAAACTATTTTTAAAAATAGTTCAAAACTCACATTCCATGTGCATCACGCATATCAGATGTGCATTATCCGCGCTGGCATATGCGAGCCGGGCCAGCTGGATATCCACCGTGTATCAAGCATACCCAATATGCGTGATGCATATTCCATATGCGTGAAGCACATTCCATAGGCGTTAGGGTTTAAAATTAAATTGCAAAAGTGTATGCGTCTCGCATGCGCTGTATTGTCTTTCCTCTCCCTCTCCATTCTCGTGATCTACGATCGCCGTAATCTACGTTCACTGCCGTTCGCCGTTCTCTCCGATCTCCGTCACCGTTCGTCATTCTCTTCTCCCTCTCTCTCTCTCTCTCTCCGTAGGTATGTATGTATATACGTATGTATCTTTCTCTTTCTCTCCGTAGGTATGTATGAATATACGTATGTATCTCTCTCTCTCTCCCCGTAGGTATGTATGTATATACGTATGTATCTCTCTCTCTCTCTCCCCATAGGCTTGTGTTCAATCGGCAGCGGGTCAAGAAAGAGACAAAACTTGAACAGTAGCTGCTACCTTAATTGGTGGACAGAGGCGGCGCTACAGCTTGGCTTCGGTGTTCAGTTGAACGCCCAACGATTCGAGAAAATTAATTGTATAGATTTAATTTACTGCCTAATTGTAGATAAAACACGTTCTTTGAACACCTTAAGCCACAAACTTGAATACTAAACTCACAAAAGTTAAACACGTGTAAGAACATCACAACTCAGTCCAAAAGATTTAGCACATATATGTGTATAGCAGGAAAATATTACGATGGATAGAGTATGTCCTTTCATATATTTTAGGCAAAACATCAATTTCAGTATATTTAAGCTTTTTCTGTATATGTTTTTTCCTTGTATGGTCAAAAAAATTAAGTTCTTGTTAGTGGCAGAGCAAGAATTATGAACTCGGGAGGGCTGGCTTAGTGGATATATATATATATATATATATATATATATATATATATATATATATATATATAAAGTTTTTGTTTTCCAATACATTGAAATGATTTTAACTTAATGCAGTTAAAGTATACCAATCGTTTTGTGTTTCTTTCGTCAGACTACTTAAAATGGTACGTGCTTATTTTTTATTTATGAAAGAAATGAAAATGTAAAAGAATCGGTTATTTTATCAAATCAAATCAAATCAAAATTATTAAGATAATAAGTAGCTATATGCGAATAATTATCAATAATATTAAATATCAGGTATATACAAAATAAAAAAATTTAAAACTCGAGAGCTCAGGGTATCGGGGCTGGGGGCGCCAAGCCCCAACATAGTTCCGCCACTGATTCTTGTTGAACACCATTAAAAAAATTCCTGAAGCCGCCACTGTTGGTAGATGTGTTTCGTCAAAGCGGGGCCGACCTGAACCCTGATTTTGACAACGCCCAAAACATCCCTCTTTGATTCGTCACAGGCCTGCACCCCTAAAAGTAAGGAATTCGATCCTCCTTGTAATCGGAGGCCCGCCTATCTGGAGTCTCTTCCCAGCGTCAGTCCTGTGAAGACTACTAAACTAAGCCATCAAGATCGATGGTTGTGTGTGGCTCCCTCCTTCCATAATGTCAATACCCTCACTTCTTGGCATGAAAGCTTCATTTACCTCTCCCATGGCTGAGAATACTTTTGGCTAACCCTAGGAAAAGTTTGTTTTCTAGGTGTAAAATGAGGTCAATGGTTACACAGTTATATCATTGGAGTGATGAAATATTTATGTTGAACCTGAAAATTTTTTGTGACCATGTGTGATGAGGTTGCTAACGTAGGTAGCTTTGTTAGAATTCCTCTTTGGAAGTTTTGCTTGTCTTTGTCATGACTGATAAATTGTTTGTTTGCTTTCTTTTAAGAATTAATATCAAACAGGACAAAACAAGGCACGTTGAGTCCAAAACTAAAGTTTATAAATCACCGTTGTACTTTCCATTTGGTTTTTAATCCATATCTGTTAATGAGTTTACATTTTATTAGGCTAGCGTAGTGGTTTCAGTAATATTCTTCTTGGCCTGACTTTTGTGTAGATGAAGGCTATACTTACTAATGAAGATTGACTGCATATTTTTCATGGCTGGACTTATGATAATAATTTTCATACTTGCAAGTTATATCATGGATGGCTCTAGTATTGATCCGGGGCCTACTAACGGCTCTTTACTTGTGCTACAGAAACAGCACCGTTCTCGTGCTGTATGGGAAGGCTATGTAAGAAGTCATTATCTTAGAACTTACTATGTCTTATAACATGAATTTGTTGTAATGAATTTGGAGTATTCGTAAAACTAAAGCATAAGTTACAATGTTATTTAGGGGGATTCTAAAGTTGAAAATGTCACGTTGATATGTCGTCGCAATGATAACAATTTACGACAATTGGGGCGGCCTTCACCAAGCATTGTTGAGTTGATATACCAAGCTGGTTTTGGTGGAATTTTGGAGATGCCATTTATAACTTTGGACCGTGCTTTATCACCGCACTCATTGAGCTTTGGCGGCCAGAGACTCACACATTCTATTTGCGTTCAGGCCGTCCACTGTAACCCTACAGGATGTGGAAATAATTACCGGTCTCGCAGTTGATGGTAGACCGGTTACTGGAGACTCAAGATTTGACAAAAATAAGAAAAAAGAATTATGCGAGCGTCTACTAGGGTTGGATCCACCTGGAGAAGTTATGAGTGGGTTTAAGGTTAGTTTGAAATGGTTGTGTGATAATTTTGACGGAAAGGTCGAGGAGGGAGATGACGAAGTCACGGTATTAAGGAAAGCTCGGGGTTACATTCTACAACTTATAGGTGGCATAGTTTTGCCAGACCAATCTAGTTCCCATGTCCACCTATACTTCTTATCTTTGCTTGATGACCTTCAACTTCCCGGTACTTACAGTTGGGGGAGCGCTTGCCTAGCCACCCTTTACCATTACCTAGATTTCGGCTCTACTGTTCGATCGAAAGACTTGGGGGGGATGTTCGTACTCTTGCAAGTTTCGGGTTGGGAGCACTTTCCTTTCCTTGCCCCCACACGTAATGCGAAGCAAGTCATTCGTCGTGATTCTCCTCTTAGTGGATGGTACAGTTTCTTAACTAAAGATGTCATTTACATTTAGTATTGAAATGTTTATTCTTCACTGATATATTAATGTTGCTTGGTATCATTCGAGGCCATATGACTTATTAATTTTGTAATTGTGTAGGTGGGACGATGAATTTCACTCACCGAATTTGCCGACCCATGTTGTTGGACATTACCGATTTTCTTTAGACGTGCAGAGGCCGGACAAGGTTATTGTTTACGTTACTGTCCGTTAGTTTGTCACAAATTGTTGGTCCTTTACGAAAAAAACTTGTGATTTGTGGATCATAAATAAAGTAATTTCGTGTATAAATTTTAAAAAAATTTGATACCAAATTAGAGTTCTCAATTAGTTCTTTAACTCAGCGTCACTTAAAAAATATGCACGAACATATCTGATTTTGGAGCCAAAAATTACCCGTCTTTTTATATAAGACCAACAATTTAGGACAGAAGGAGTACTTATGATTTAGTTTCTTATGTTTTTTTTAAATTGTGCTTTCTTAGGTGGTGTGGCAGCCGTACACTGAGGACTTGATCCAATCTTTGCAAGATTTTGTAGTGTCGGAAGAGGTGTTTGGATGGCAAGTGTCCCACTCATCCAGTTCTCTCATGTTGAGCAGCACTAGCCAGAGTGGGTGTTGCGTCAGTTTGGAGGGAGACAAACCATGCGCCCCCCCCCCCCTCTAAGTCTCTAGGGGAGTTTCATTGTATGGATCTTAGGAATGGTGTGAAGGATTGGAAAAAGTCGATACGTTTGTGGAATAATAGGGCCAATAGTATCGTAAAAATTATCGATCCTGACATTCTTATCTACCCCACTGATGACTCGTACCTAGATTGGTATGAAAGGATTACCTTACGTTTTGTTAGTAAGATGGGTGCAGCTACAAACATAGCGGTAATATATGACGATATTACTCTTTTTAATATTCCATTTACTTTCATTTATATTACTTTTTTGAAAATACATTGTAATGCAGATACAACTATTTTCGAGGCTTTCTATGCCGAACCTCTCTGCTGAGGCGGTTCAGGCAATGGCACAGGAAGCAGTCGAGTGCTTGAAATTCCAAGAGAAGTTATTCCGAAAGATAGCTCCTGAGCATAAGATACGGGATACACAAGAACAGGAGGAATTTGATGAGAACTATGACCATATGGACCCCCCATTTACAGGCAGAAGCAAGGGTCCACCAACAGAACCAGCCTCTACCGCAGCACTAAGTTCCTGGAGGTCATTGTACAATCCCTCTTGCTCTTCCAACCTAAAAGCCCACTCCTGTCGAAGACTAGCGTAGTAGTCTTTAGGATTGGAATGTCTCTCTCTCCAGTATTGATTTCAAAACGGGGCAAGTATCCAACGAGAACCCGAACTGTCATCGGCCATATGACTTTACCGGAAGGGAAAATTTCAAAAAAAACCCCTGACCTTTTAACTCAATGTCCCATAAGCACCTGACCTTCAAAAAATGTCAATCCCCCACCTGACCTTATCACTCCGTCATCAATTAACCCTCTCACCCAATTTTCCGTCCAAAATCTAACGGAATTGATGACATGGTGCTTAAATGGACATTTTAGCCCTAAAAAGAAGACATCTGTGCACCACACAATAAATCCATAAGCTGAGGTACACCCAATCCCCCCTTTTGGGGGGATGGAAGGCCGAATTGGGTTTTTTTTTTTAATTGCATAGTTTTGTAAATTGAGTCACGGTTCTGGATACATTTAGGCCCTGTTTGGCTAAATAAGCCTACTGGTTTATTTTTTGTCCTTATTCAAATTTGTTTTGTATTTATTAGTTTTTCGTCAATTTTTTGGGATTAATGCATTGTCATGATGAGAAGTATCTATAAAATAAAAAATTATGATCAAAATCTAATTCTTTTTGAATAAAAAAAAAATTGGCTTATTTTTGTCTTTATTCAAAAAAATTAGGTTTTGATGGTAATTTTTTACTTTTTAGATTCTTCTTGTCATGACGATGCAATAATTTTCAAAAAATTGATGAAAAACTAACAAATACGAAAAAAATTGAATAAGAACAAAAAAATAAATTATTTTGCTTATTTAGCCGGACGGAGCCTTAGTTGCCGGAAAAAGAAATGTGGTTGCCGAAACCACGGGGAAGACAACTGGGAGAATTGGGTGTGCCTCAGTCTGTGAATTTATTGTGTGGTGCACAGGTGTCTCCTTTTTAGGGCTAAAATGTCCACACAAATGCCATGTCATCAATTCCGTTAGATTTTGGACGGAAAATTGGGTGAGGGGGTTAATTGATGACGGAGTGATAAGGTCAGGTGGGGGATTAACATTTTTTGAAGGTCAGGTGCTTATGGGACATTAAGTTAAAAGGTCAGGGGTTTTTTTGAAATTTTCCCTTACCGGAATGGTTAGATAATTATATCACCTACATACACATCAACTTATACTCCTAAAGGAAACGCACATGTTATAGGCGTTACCATTATATCGAGTCAGTACTTTTCAAAAACAAGTCCAATCGACCATAAATGCTTTTCGGTCACTAGTAGATTTCTTTCTATAAAAATAAGACTGTAATGCACATTTCATATGCGTTATAATTAGGTTGAGTCAGTGCCTTTCATAAACAAGTCAAATCGACCATAAATGCTATTCAGTCACCAGCAGATTTCTTTCTATAAAAGTAGGACTGTAGCGCACATGTCATATGCGTTATCATTAGGTCGAGTCAGTGCTTTTCAGGTAGAAGCAGGGGTCCACCGACAGAACCAGCCTCTACCGCAGCACTAAGTT
Organism: Rhododendron mucronatum var. ripense; assembly: GCA_019656295.1. NCBI lineage: Eukaryota > Viridiplantae > Streptophyta > Magnoliopsida > Ericales > Ericaceae > Rhododendron > Rhododendron mucronatum. Next base: position 43,859 of record BPLT01000276.1, read on the forward strand.
CCTGGAGGTCATTGTACAATCCCTCTTGCTCTTCCAACCTAAAAGCCCACTCCTGTCGAAGACCAGCGTAGTAGTCTTTAGGACTGGAACGTCTCTCTCTCCAGTATTGATTTCTAAACGGGGCAAGTATCCAACGAGAACCAAAAATGTCATCGGCCATATGACTTTACCAGAATGGTTAGATAATTATATCACCTACATACACATCAACTTATACACCTAAAGGAAACGCACATGTTATAGGCGTTACCATTATATCGAGTCAGTACTTTTCAGAAACAAGTCCAATCGACCATAAATGCTTTTCAGTCACTAGCAGATTTCTTTCTATAAAAATAAGACTGTAATGCAAATGTCAAATGCGTTATAATTAGGTTGAGTCAGTGCTTTTTAGAAACAAGTCAAATCGACCATAAATGCTTTTCAGTCACCAGCAGATTTCTTTCTATAAAAGTATGACTATAACGCACATGTCATATGCGTTATCATTAGGTCGAGTCAGTGCTTTTTAGTGACAAGACAAATCAGACATAAATGGTATTCGTTCACAAGCAGTGTTTTTTTCTATACAAATATTTGTAACGTACATCGATCTCATATGCATTATCATTAGGTCGAGTCAGGGCTTTTATTGACAAGTCAAATCATTCATAAATGCTTTTACGTCACCAACAGATTTGTTTCTGCAAAAATAGGATTGTGCACATGTCATATGCGTTATCATGAGGTCGAGTCGGTGCTTTTTAGTCACAAGATGATTCGTTGGACACAAAAGACTTGTAGAGTCTAATTTTATGACTAAAGCGGATACTTTGTTTTAATGAATAAATAAGAATTCTATAAAAAATTGTTCACACAAAACAATGTAATCTTTTAAAGCAGACATCTTCACATTAACATCCAATTGAAAATTTCATTCAAAAACATTTTGTTTATTCGTCATCAGAATAATCAGAAAGTTCGTGATCGGTTGCGTACTGTGGATCCATTTTAATATTCTTAATCAAATCCCATGGGTCATAGCCATCCCGTTCACCATCCCTAATTGCAATGGCTATCATTCCTTGTCGCATAATCCGCCAAGATATTGCATTAATCTCCACCTGCAGCCTTTGCCAAACATCGTTATGTAACATGTTTTGCCTTCTCCCGCCTATCATCTCTGCTAACTGTGCTTTGGGCACCTTTTGCAGGTAGGACCGACATTTTGCCTCCATACGATTGTGCTCTACAAACATGTTTGGCCAGTTAAGTAAATCAGCAGCTTCACCAACGAATGGAGTTTGGTTCCAATCTAATTTGAAATAAGTATCTTAAGCCAGATCGTACTGTAACATCGGCAAGATAAATTCTCGTTTCCCTTGACTGTTTAAAATACCAAGGCTGTAGCCCAACCTTGGGAGGGAGCGTTGGTCAGCACGTGGGTCGACCCCAGCTGTTGGTTGCGTACTATTTCGTGGAACCACACAAAATGCATTTCGCAACATCACCTCGCGGTACCTTCTCATATATTATACAGGCAAATCAAGACGACACATTTCTTTGTGCTGGGCAAGCCAGGAATCCAGAGGGGAAAGTTGGGCATGCAGTTCAACATCATTATCCCCACCCCCAATATCTCTTCACAGTCAAGACAAGAGTTGTTAACTTGATCACCTGGTGGGGGGTGCAGGTGCATCATCAACTAAGGGGATGTAGGTGCAACATATCCCCCTGTTATATTCTACCGGCCGTTTAATACTCTGTTTGCTGTGAGAACTCTCTCCACTCTTTGGGAGCCCAAAAAACGCATGTCCCATTCATCAACATTGACACCTCTATGAGAACTCTCTCCATTTTGTTATTTTTTTTCTGAACGAAATCGTCGATTTATTTCGTTACTTCAATGACTGTTGATAACCAATATATATAACACATCACTCACATTCGATATGCATGATGCATATTGGGTATGCACGATACACGTTGGATATCCAGCTGGCCCAGCTCGAATATGTCAGCTTGGATAACGCACATCCCATATGCGTGACGCATATGGAATGGGCGTTTTGAACTATATTTTAAAATAATTTTAAAAATGATGTATTTTGGCAAATAGTTGCGTGGAAATGAATAAATCGACAAAAAGCTCCATCTCAGCCCCATCTCCTCTGAGGATGCTGCACACAGGGAGGAGGAAGTAGAACTCCTTTTCGTCGATCTAGACCAGGTCTTGGACGTCGAGCTTGACCGGAGGTGTGCTGGGGAGGTGAAGCACCCCCTCAACGAAGCAACCGTTCTTGCGAGGATCTCGATGTTGAATCAGAGGATCTCGATGTTGAATCAGCAGCGTGTGAAGTCATAGAAGATGCGTGTGTGGTGGCGGGAGATGTTCACGCCGCTGCCGAGGGAGGAGAGGTCGACGGTGGCCGTCGACTTCTTGCTGTTGTGGCCGAGAATAATCGAGTAGGTTTGCAACTAGTACTCAAGCCCTCGCTTCCAATTGCATGTGGGTGTACATGGGAGAGAAATAGACAAAATTAAAAAAAAAAATAACGTAGATCCGCTAATTGTCTTTCCTAGACAAATCCTCCTTTTGGGTGCATCTGGTTGATGATCTGTTTTGTTTTGTATATTGGGAGATTTGTTTTGAGTATCGGAGATCTGTCTTTCTGTTCCATCTTTTGATACTGCATTTTTTTGTATTGTTGTTTGATTTTGTTGTTGTAACTTGGAGGTGAGAATTCTTAATTTGGAAACGTGAAAAGTGTAGTTGGAAGGTAAATTCTGTCTTTTTTTTTTTTTTTTTGAAGGTGTGAATTCTTCAAGTGGGTGTGAATTGTGTCTTTTCCAAAGGTGTGAATTCCTCATTTGTGTGTGAATTGTGTCTTTTTTCAAAGATGTGAATTTTGGAGATGTGAACAATTTATAGGGGTGTGAATTTTAGTGGTGTAAATTGTGAAAAGATGTGTGAATTCTTGCAAATAGGTGTGAATGCAAAAGAGTGTGAATTCTTGGGGTATGAATTCTAAGAGTGTAAAAAGTGACAAAGGTAATATAGTAAACAGAAAGTATAATGGGACAGATTTTAAATTTGTACTAGTGTGTACAAATTCATTTTTGGGTATAAAAAAATGATCGGAACTGCTCATTTTTTTTAAAATACTTTGCTTATGGTCTTTACAAAAAATAAGTTTAATCTGATATTGGTAAAAGCGTTTACGAAACATCCAAATTTTGCTCTAGAATTCTGGCTTGAATTCTAGGACTAAATTGAACGTTTTGTAGGTGCCTTAACCGATATCGGATTGAGCTTATTTTTCATAGAAGTAGTAAACAAAGTATTTTAAACAAAATGAGCGGTTCCGATCATTTTTTTGAGACATAAAACGGGACAAAAAAGAGATTTGTACACATTGGTACAGATTTTATATCTGTACCAGTAGCACCGTTGTATAGTAAAAGTATCTTTAAAAAGGGTATTGATAGGATAGTATTGACAAAAATAAAGGTTGACATGGAATCCCTCCAAAAAAAAAATAGGCTGGAGTGTATAAAGTGACAATGTAAAAAGTGATAAGGGTAATATAGTAAAAGCATCTTTTTAAAAAGGGTATTGATAGGATAGTATTGATAAAATTAAAGGTTGACATGGAATTCCACCAAAAAAAAAATATAGGACCAGCCTGTCATTTTCCGCATTTTAATTTAAGGTAGGCCCAACTTCTTAGATACAGAGGAAAAAATGTCCACTTAGATAGTGTGTCTTGGCGGAACACACCAAATCATTGAAGGCCCATTATTAGAAATTTACTGTATCACATCTAGTTAGGGTGGATATTGTGTTGTGTCGTGTTCGTGTTAGAATTCTCATCCGATATGTATAGTTTTTTGTGTTATCGTATCGTGTTATATTCATGTTTCGTGTCAGAAATAGCTACCATAACCCTCTATTTTTGTGTCCGGTTTGTGTTATCGTGTTCTTTCATAAATTTTCACCTTGCGTCGTATCGTGTCGTGTTTGTATCAAAATTCTCTCAACCTTAACCCGACTTTTTTAGTTTTTCGTGTTGTCGTGTCATGCCACATTCGTGTTTCGTGTTAGAAATAACTGGTTGTAACCCACTAATTTAGTGTCGAATTCTCGTGTTGTGTAAAAAATTCCCATCCCTACGTCTAGAGTGTGATTCATTGAGTTTTGTGCATCTTTTTTCATTCTTTAAAAAGGTGAAAGTCGTGCTGTACGAACCCTCATCTCTCTTTAACATTGTCACCAAATATAATTATCATGGCATTTTTCAACAAAATTGTAAAAAGAAGTCACGTAGGCTTGTTCGTTTTGTAACTTAACTTTGTTTTGTTTTGTTTTCTAATCATTATCATATTTCTCTCTTTAATTATTATCTTATTTTTTCAATTATTACTTTTATTTCTCTCTCTATTCATTACCCTTCTGTCCAATCATTACCCTATTTCTCTCTTTACCTACAACTAAAACTAAAATACCAAAAATTAGCAAACGAACAAGGCCAACTTGCAAGACGGAAAAGTTAGCCAATTAAACATAAAAATTTCAAGTTTAGTGAATAGTATTTTTTTTTTTTGAAACGGCAAAAAGAAATTCAAATATTAAAAGGATCACTGGCACACTAGCATGCGCCATCAGAGAACCAAAATCACACGAAGGCGAGATGCCAACCAAAACACCACAAGCCAAAACGAAAGCCAAAAACCCGCTAACACCAAAAGAAACAATAGCTAACACCAAAAGAATCTAACGCCAAAAGAAAAACCCCAACCTTCTTAATAAAACCAACAAGCCGGTAGAATAAAACCTAAAAAAAAGAGAAAAAAAACCACACCAAAAACCACAGAGCTAAAATTCAAGAGAAAGGGAGACCTCATCCTCGAATTCATCATCCTCCTCCGCGAAAATATCTTCCTCCAAGTCATCAAGAGCATTGATCCTTTCCGCAAATTCTTCTTCCTCCATTTCAACAAATTTCTTTAAATAATTTCTCCGCCCCTTAATATTAATGCCCAGCCTTGGTCTAGCTAATATCCAAAGTCAAACGAGCATTCTTGAAGAAAATGAAGTTCCAATTCTGGATATCATCGGAAGACAAGGAAGAAGCGGGGACACATTTGTTTCTACGAGTCAATTTATCGGCTTTAACCCCAATATCTGCTAAAAGCTTCTTTTTAGTAATCTTCATCTTCATCTTCGACCTTCTCACTCTCCTTTCTAGTTTATGAATGGCATTAAGGAACGTGCTGTGTTTTAGCCCACTAAAAGGATTCACGAATCGTTACCCCCATTTAGAGTCTTAATGTCACCTGTGCCTGTCACTAACTTCTCATTCCCAATTCCTTCCACAAGGTGGGCAGAAACCAATTAAAAGAGAGCAAGATAATTTTTCCTCCCATTTTCCTATCTTTTTTTTTTTTTTTTTCCTTTCTTTAAGTTCCAAATGGAGCCTCAATTTTTGTTTTAAAAAAAAAAAAAAAGAAGATACGGATTTCCGTTCACCAATTGTCCCATTTTCCCACCCTTTTCACTCTGAGATAGGTCCTTTGAATGGTGAGAAACAATGGAAATAAAAGGGAGAAGCCTTTAGTTGTTTGATACGTGGACCAGTTTTTTTTTTCCTTTTTAAATTAAAATAATTACTCCTACTTCTAACATTCACGTTAATTAATCTGGATCTGAACACACACTTGCAGACACGGGTGCGGCCCGTGCAGGCGGTAGCTATGACACCCCTAAGCAGGGACTCAGGGGGGCTGCTGTCCCCAAGGGGACAGCAGCGTGCTTGTTGGGAACATGTGTGAAAGATTGAGTCCCACATCGAATAAATAGAAAAAGAGTTGGACCTTAATATACAATTGGATGACTCACCACTTACAAGGCTTAGCCTTTTAAGTGGATATGGGTCATTCAATGTATATTGGGTTCAGACGATATGGTGTGGACTTTGTGGATACTCCCCAACGGATTGGGCCTGCGCGCACACAGAAGACCTCAAGCGGATCGATTTCCCAACAAGTGGTATCAGAGCCAGGTTGACGATCTTTGGGCGGAATCAAATCCAAGGTGGCTCTCGATGGAGCAAGGATGCAGGCGGAGCACTGCATGGAGGCTCTCGATGGAGTTAAGGGGTTGGCTCTCGATCGATGGAGTAGGTGCGGTGAAGTCCAGGGTTAAATCGGTGTTGGAGAATAAAAGATCATGGATCAAGGGGGAGTCAAGAGGATCAAATCGAGGGGGAGCTAGGCCCAATGGATGGTTCACACATGAGGGGGAGATTGTTGGGAACATGTGTGAAAGATTGAGTCCCACATCGAATAAATAGAAAAAGAGTTGGACCTTAATATACAATTGGATGACTCACCACTTACAAGGCTTAGCCTTTTAAGTGGATATGGGTCATTCAATGTATATTGGGTTCAGACGATATGGTGTGGACTTTGTGGATACTCCCCAACGGATTGGGCCTGCGCGCACACAGAAGACCTCAAGCGGATCGATTTCCCAACAAGTGCTGCTCCCCCGATTTTGGGGCCCACCCCGGTCTCACTCCAATGATCCGAATCGTTCACTTTGTAGAGCTCGTTGAGTAGAACAACTATGCAAAAAATCAGTTTAATTGGATATCATTAAGTGCCTGATCGGAGCCTATATAACTCTTGGTCCATGGGTATAATGGATTTGATTCAGTGTTTCGGATCCATTCTTTTCAAAGTAAAAAGGCTCCGATCAAGCACTTAATGATATCCAATTAAGCTGATTTTTTGCATAGTTGTTCTACTCGACGAGCTCTACAAAGTGAACGATTCGGATCATCGGAGCGAGACCGGGATGGGCCCGAAAAAACGGGACAGCAGCACGCTGCTCTCCCCCTTGGGGAGAGCAGCCCCCCTGAGTCCCCTAAGCAGACGGAGTACCGAAAATATTACTCCAATATATTTTCGATACTCTCATTATAATGTAGTGTTTTGGTCTATTTAAAAATTTAAAATCATAATAATTTTGCTACTTTAAAGGGAATGGGGAGTGCTGCGAGCAACCTTGCAAAGCGGGTGTACAGAGGTTAATCCGGCCGTTCATCTCAACAATCGACGGCTCAAATTTTAATCGAGTAATGGACCGTTCAGATTTTGTATGCACTTAGGTTCACTTGAAAGCTCGGATCTTAACAAAACAATAACTGGTTTAGATTTGTATACGCTTAGATTTACTACGAGTCGTCCGTACCAAGATGAACGATCAAATCGACCGCTTGACATTGCTTTGCAGGCAGATGCTCGGTATCATCCCCAAGTCCTCTTTAAAGATATTGTTTTTAGAAACTCTAATTGAAACTCCAAACTCTGAACCGGTTAGCTAGTATGGAACAATTTGTGGAGGAAAATGATTTTCACTCCCTTTTTTTTATTATGGAACTTCATTTTTTATCTATTGGTGAAGTTTTTGTATGCATTTTTCCCTCAAAGACAATAAAAAAGTTCCATAATTAAAAAATAAAAAAAAGAAACGTGAAAATCATTTTCCGTGAAGAGAAGTGAGTCAGGATATATATGGATTGCATCCGACTAGGAACTTATCCATCTAGCATGATATGAATTGAGAGAATTATTGAATTGGTCCCACTTATTATGAGAGATACAGTCTGGCATAGATAAGCTCACGTTTTTTTCCCTGATCAGATAGATAATATACCATACATATCATATGTGGGGTCGGTAACCCATTGCATATATGGGTGATGGTCATAGACTCATAGGATAGAAGGATATACTTCTTTGAGTTACTGTCCTCGGCGTCCCTGCTCTCAATTCTCGTTTTCATAAGTTTGCGCTTTCAAGGCGCACTCACATATTTTAGTAGATTGCGATATGTTTCAATGACACTTTCACATATGCTTGCATGCGCTCTTGCTCCGGTTCACACATGCAAATTATGTGAGTTAGGAATAATTTCAGCTAGCATCACTCGTATTCTTTAGTCTTTACATTCTTTCTTTCTTTTTCTTTTTCTTTTTCTTTTTTTTCAAAACGGAAAAAAAGTCTTCTTTACATTCATGCGGCATGAATTAATCATGCATGCCGTACAATAATGTCTTATCCAATTTGGATATAATTACGACGACAACCCTCTATTCCTCCAAAGTAACACAATTACCTCATTTTCCTTAAATATATACACTTCAATTACTTGCTTTGTTATAAACACTGAACCCATTCCGTTAGCCTACTATACCATTGACCCATCTGATCTGAAAAATGTGTTTAATCTTACTCCGTAATTTTCTAACCTTAAAACTGCAAATTTTCTCATAGCGGTAATGCAACTCCATCTTCGAAATATAGCTCGTATGTAGGAATCACAATGGATACGGATTTCACATTCGCGTCTTTGAATTCCTAAAATTTTGTATACCTGTGAACCTGTTCCAATCCCTTTGGGAAAAAAAATTTTGCACCTCATTCCCGCTCCTGATGGGGATCAAGATTATTCGCCCCCACCCCAATCATCAAAATTGAAAGTTCACCTTTGCATTCATTTTTACAATTTGGGTCAAAAAAATAACATTGGCATTTTGTTTAAACCTATAAAACAAAAAATGTGCTTAAAATAAACATATCGGGCTAACGTATATAAACCCAGTCCCAACTTCAAAAGTCCTAATTACCCACAAGATTTTTTCATCTCAAAATCCATACTCAACCCAAATAAATATTCGGGATTAATTCATCCATGAGTGCACTTTTTTTACCCTCACAAGGGTATGCTCATTCCAAGTGGAACTACTCATTCTGATTGCAATTTTCTCACCCTTCTATGAGCATTTCTAATGCAGATTGGGTTGCGTCTACATTTCTGGATCAACTGGATCGAGCACAGCCCAAACATTACTGGAAGCGGGGTACATAGCAGTGGCAGATTGACCCATGGGCCGTAGGGTTGAAGCAGAATGGCCCACTGATTAATACGGGAAAATGATGGCCAATGACGTGTTTTGATAATTAATACCCGCCAAGAACATTTTGTTCATTAACAAATGTTCTTAACATGTCCTTAAAAGATATTAATTATCAAAACACGTCATAAGCCGTCATTTTTCCGATTAATACTCATATTCCTTTGGAAGATGATCAACGATGTTTTTCGGCCGTTTGATGTTATTTAGCCTTCTAAAAGGGCAATTTTTCCGTTGATAGTAATACTTAACTTGCTTATAACTTCTAGTAGGAAACTCCGTTTTAGTTGTCATTTGGTTTGGCAAAATCTTATATTTCTTTCTAGTTTTCATTTCTATAGTCAAATTAGAAATTTTCTTTTTTTGACAATTTTCGTCTTTCTTTCAATTAAGGTTTGATTTGCCTTCCTATTTTGTCTAGGGTTTCTACAGACCTATAAGGGTTATTGTAAGCCACAGGGCGAGTTTTTGATGTTTAATGAATGAAAAATTAAGATTTATCTCTATTTGAGTATCTATATCTGTGTTTGTGTTTGTTTCAAAAGGAGGACCTTTTTCATAGACAAGTTCATGATCGGATATCGTTTGATATGCTTCATTACAATTTTTTTTTTTTTTTGAAAAAATCACTTAATTAAAGATCACTCTTCTAGCATTTTTAGCAGCAAAAAACCAATTATGGTTGTGTAATTATTTTTTTCTTATTCGACAAGCTCATTTTGAATGAATTTAATTTTGAAGACCTCTACTTATTTGCCACACAATTCTTTGGAGCCCTCCTTTTAACAAACAAACCATATTAGGGTTAATAAATGAATCGAACGAGTTGAAGAGTTAATTGATCAATCTTTGTTTGTTTCAAAATTGAAAAGCTTGGAAATTAAATGAGCTTTGAAAATAGGTGAGTCAAGTTTATACAAGCATTCAACCGAATAGAACAAATATCCATTCTCAAATTGAATTTTTTATGCATTAAAAGTTGAACGAGCCGAGTAATAACTTGTTCTAACTTGGCTTTAAAGCTTAAGGAGCTTCAAATAGTTAGAATTTAATTTATCTCATATATGAGCAGATTTTAAACGAGTCATTAATCAGCCAGTAAGAACTCAAACTGAAGTAGCTTGCTCACTATTGGCGCTATGGGAGGGGGGAAATGCATGTGGTTCCTGTGGGGTTTTTTTTGTTTTTTTGCCCACTTGTTATATAACAGCGGGGGTTAGAGAGAAGTTAGTTCACAGAGGGTTCAGAGGCAATCCATAGCCCTAAACCCATAAACGTCCACGACATGACTCGAACCTTAACCTTCCTTGTGGGAGGACCAGAAAATACCATTGGGCTACAAGCCCTTTGATAGTTCCTGCGGGTTTGGAGAGGGAGAAAGAAACATGTGTATCTTCCGTGAATCTATTTGTCATTACACGGCGTTAACAGACATGAAAGGTCGGTGCCATATTAGAGAAGAGGTGGGGCGGTATTGCAATTTGGGAGGAATCCAGGAGATTTCAGTGCAATTTATCCTTTAGTTTTTTTGGTTGAAACTTGAAAGAGCAGTGACTTCGCTTATACACCACTACTCCAATCACGACACACTTGTCTATTCAAAGCTCAACCCAATCATTGTACTCCTCCGCTCCATATCGTAATATTTTTTAAATTAAAAAATTAACTATTTTTGTGTATAATTTTTTTAAATTTTTTCTTATCAAATTAAAATACTAATCGAGATTTTTAATACGGTGCGAAATAATTTAAACAGAAATGATATGAGTACCAACTATGGGGGAGAGAAAATGTACCGACGGCCGTAGGCGGGCAGTCTCTGGCCACCGGAAGGCCGATCCGAGCCGTCCAAAAATTCTAAAAAAAAAAACCGATGGGGCCTATACGAGAATAAACGGCATCCGAGGTGTGTAGGGTGCTTGATCCGAGCACCCATTTTTCGTGTATATATGTATAGACGTGTAGATATACCAAAAAAGAGTGCTCAGATCAAGCACCCTACACACCTCGGATGCCGTTTATTCTCGTGCAAGGCCCCATCGGTTTTTCTTTTTAGAATTTTTGGACGGCTCGGATCGGCCGTCCGGTGGCCGGAGACGGCCCGCCGGCGACCGTCGATACGTTTTCTCTCCCCCATAGTCGGTACATATAGCACAACTCTAATTTAAAAAGTTATGCACGGAAATAATTAATTTTTTTTATTTAAAAAGAGATAAGAGGGAGAAAGTGGAACTGTACGGAGGTAGTACATGTCTTCCCATTGCAGCTAGCTATAAACTCCAGCTAGCCCGCAGTTGAGAAAAATTTGAAGGAGCACAACAATGTCCCCCTCTCTCTCCACCTTAGAAACCAGGTTTCTCACTCTCTCCTTTTCTCTCTCTAGAGTTCTGTTTTTTCTGTTTTTCTTTTATTTTTTGCTGTCTTTTCCACTTGTATTTTCTGATTTTTTTTCTTAGGACATGGTTGCTTCATTGTAATGGTATGATTGCTCGGGCCAGTTCATGTGACCAGATTTGCGAATCAAAGTGGACCATATATCCAATATGATCACATATCCGGTGTATAATTAATGGAGATATATTTATGATTCGCAGTAAACATGTCTAAGATATAATTTGTGGGATAGCATATGCAATACCATGATGATGTAGTCATAATCATCCAATCACTGGTAATCCAGTATGAATCTAAAATCAATGGCTTTATTAGCACTATGTAGATGGGTACAACGGCCTCTGATACTCCCCCCTGCCAAGAAACATATAAGCCTATGATGGATAAGCTTATCCCTAAAGAATGACTCACTCTTGGACCAATTAATTTCTTGATTTCCATGAGCCGTGAGGGTCAAAACCTTCTTTGGGTATGTCAAAACCTTAAATTTCAGCTTGTTCAGTTTCATCATATAAAACTGGTGGCTTTATACTGGATTGGTGCTAGAATGGTGAAGAAATTCCCCCGAATTCTACTCCGTGATCAGTGATTCACCGGCAACGTAATTGATCAAAAGAAAGCTATGAAGTGAATTTTGCTGGAGTCACTCAAGTTGGTGGTTTGGTTACTTCTAAGAATTACGGGTTTAGTCGTCGCTCCGCGTCTAACGCTCCACAAATTTTTGGAACTAGGGAACATATCATGAAAAAGTAACAGACAGTCAAAACCAAAAAGGATCCTCCTTTTTCCATTCAATATGAGAAGCTCTTGCCCCTCTTTTCTTGGAGATGGTGATGTGATGAAAGCATTTAGCGAACTGTTTAAAAACGATTCCTTCTCATTTTCTCCTTAATTAATCGCCAGACCTTTTTTTTCCTAGTCTTTAAACCTTATGAACTTCTTTTTCAAAAAGAGAAATTGGTTTGGAGTACGTCTATAATGCTTTTTATTTTAACTGATTTCTGTCTTTCTTACATGATAGTAGAATAAAACTTGATATCGCGATCGATTTTCTCTTTGATGTGTTCTTAATTTGCATTTCACTGTGAAGTCTTCACATTCATTTTGTTTGGTAGGTATCTTGATTCTTGCAAGCGGCATGAAGTGGAGCCGAACTCAAAAGTTTTATCGTGGTTTTACGAGGTCCTACTTTGTGGTTTGATTATTCTGTTTTTACTCATCCTAGCTATACTGGAGAACAAAACGATCACAGATATGAATGATTACTTTCTCTTTCCATTTTTTTGCTTCACTTGTTTCTTTTTCTACCTCCTTCCTATTTGATACTCTCATTGTATGATGGGGAAGGACAACTATTCATTGAATCTTGAAGAACTAAAGTGGTCTTGGGTCAACAAGTTGCAAGGAAGCACTGAAATGTTTGGATAAGACAAGTTCATAGAAATGTCGAAGGATCATTTCGGGGGTTTGGTATCATTGTCAACTAGAGCCCAAACGAAGTGGTAAACAATTGTGAAAATGTTACTTTATAGGCAGTCACAAGTACAAATTTGAGCTTGAGAAAAAAGGGCCAACAAAGTGTTTGCTTACTAGGCTCATAACCTGGGTTCAGTTCTCATTTGGGGTTTCATTCCCCACCACCCATTGCTGTTTCCCTTAGGATGGACTCCTATATGACACATTGATCGACTTCTAACTTGGTTCACCATCTCATGACTACTTCGATTTTCGTAGTAACAAATATTTGAAATGGTTGAGTTAGTATCATGTCAGGCTATGTGTTCTTTACACAAAGAAATGTGAATCTTCACTTACTAAATAGTCTATGAAGCACGGAGACTTCTATAGGTTGCCGTATCTGTGTCCGACGTGCCGGGACTCGGTAAAAAACGTATGGGATATGCCACTTGGTGTGTCTATTAAATTTAGTTAAGCTTTTCCAGGGGAAAATGGGGGGACACAGAGGGGACATGGAACGACATGTATGGGGGACACAGAGGGGATCAAATATGCAATTTTTTAAAATTCGTTTGGGGTCAATTGGTATTATTTCAAGTATTTTGGGTTAATGTAATGTATATATGACGCTTGTATATACATATTGATGTTTCATGCTTCTACATATAACTTTGTTTCCACTGGTTTAAAATAATTTCTTTTTTATTAATTTTTGTCGTGTCCCCCATTGTGTCATTTTTTCCATTTCTTTAGAAATCCCGTGTTCATGCTACGTATCGTAAATGGTGCAAATGAAGCCTAGCTGTTTCTTATACTTAATGGCACTTTACCATTTCGTATATAGGAAATTAGGCTTCAAGTTCAAACTTTGCGAGCCAATATTCATATTCACAGATGAGCTCTTTCCTATCCTTCATGAGGGGCGGGGCTTCACTCAGGCCTAACATATGAACATGTGTAACACAAATATGCTTAGCACATTGGGGAGCTGGTCCTTGATGGAGGAGACCAAAATGCCTCTAATAGAGAATTAGTAGAATTTGAATATGGCTGTTTACTGACTTCTTGAAAGGTTGGACGGTATTCTCTGTTGAGGTTGACAAATCTATTCCAATGACTGACTTTTTTGATACCTCTTCACTCAGGCAAAGATTCAGAATTCCACTCCAAAGAAATGCAATAAGGCCATTTTATTGGACTGCCTGAACAATGCTGATTTCCCTCCACTTGTTGATGTATTCATGGAAGTCAACTCCTCAGATATTGATGCAGTTGACATAACTCAAGCATCACACTGCTCTTTAAGCAAAGACTTTGTCATTTCTTTGTTGGATGCAATTAATTTGAAGCTTCGAATTGGTGATCTCCTCGATATATCACTTGTGGACGACTTCTTGCGGTATGTGCCACTGTTTTGATAACATAATCGACTAATCGTTCTAATGGTCCTCGTTCCCGTGCATTAATCTTGAAAATCGGCAAAATCTTGCCAATCTTTCAGTTTATATGGGTGGTTTCTTGATACTGCAAACTTAATTCTTTGTTGATTTGGGATGTCTCCAGGGATCCTTCCAAAGGTGGTTTGTCTTGCCATGTTTTGAACCTCAGGTCTTCTCAGATTGGAGACTTCAACATATCAGGAAGCTTCAAGCACTTACACACCCTTAATCTGGACTTTTGTGCTTCTCTTACTAGTTTGCAGAAGGATTCTTTCGCTTGCCTACCGAATCTGATGCGTCTTTCAATGTGTGAAACCAGAGTTACTAATCTGTGGACGACTAGTGCTGCCTTGTCAAAACTAACTTCATTGGTGGAACTCCGGTTTCAAAATTGTATATGTTGCAGAGGCAGTGGGACTTGCCCTGTGTCATGTAGTGTAACAGAGGATCTGCAGCTCACTTGTCACAGAACTGGTTCAGGTAATTGAATTTTGTACAGTGGCACTTCATTTATTCTTTTTCTTTCTTTAGTTTTGTTTTAAATGTAAATTAGTTTTTCCTGTTTGAAATATTCAACGCATACCCGCAGAGCACGCAACATAAAAGTTCTACAAATTTGTAGCAACATCGGGACTTTCTAAAATGTTCCATTAGAATTCCTGATGGCTAACGTGCTATCTTTTCTCACTCAGGATTTATATGGAGCTTTTGGTACTTGTTTTCTATTTTTTACTCCATATTTGTTTAGGTTTGCGAGACTGAATCACAAGTTATCCAATTATTGCTTAGTTGAATTTTCAGGCCATCTTCAAACAACTGCCTCACCGGAGCATTCATCTGATCTTCTTCCAGTTTTGGATGGAAAGTCTAATCTGCAAATTGAGGTTAAAACAAAGTTTCTTATGTGAAGAGGTAATATGTGACTTCACAATAAGCTATCTAATGCTAAAGGATTTTCTGCTCGGTATGCCAGGTTTCTCTTAGCGGATTGTGTGTTCAAGATGGAAATAAGTCTCCTGCTAGTGCACTTAATTGCAGCACAGAGGATGCCTGTACCACATTCAGGAAGTATGTTTCACATCATCCTTCGCCTATCTGCTTCGAGAAACATTATAGGGTATACATGATTATCTCATTGCCTCGCTTGGCCGTTTTAGATAACTGGCCAATCAGGGAGCTGGAAAGGGAAACGGCGAAGGCAAAAGTTTCAGAATGTTATGAGTTATTACCATATAAAAGACAGCACAAAGAGAGTGTTGTCAGCATTTTACATATGCGTGAAACTGGGGCGAGTACAAGCCACAATCGATACTCATCCAGGCCAAGGCAGTCATTTTCCTACGGAAAGAGTCCATATTTCTACTCCAGGTCTCTTTGTGCAGCCAAACTAGGGTGTTCAGGATGGCCACTCTTACATCCAGTATCCAATATCTGCCCTATTTCCAAAGATGAAGGTAAGAGCCTTCGGCCAAGGCAGTTTGAGTATCATCCATCAAACTCTAGTCTCATGGTTTTTGGAACTCTGGATGGGGAAATAATCGTTATCAACCATGAAAACGGGCATATTATTGGTTATGTCCCTTCCCTTGGCTCTACAAACAGTGTTCTGGGCTTATGTTGGCTTAAGACGTATCCATCAAAGGTATGCCAACCATCTCTAGATGTTTTGTTGTTTTAGCAAAATCTTGTCACCCCAATTCCCGAAAGAACTAGTTATTTTTGGGCTGCTTAAGTCACTATATTTCGAAGCCATGGGATGTATAATGTTTTTCCTACTTTTTGGTAACTCGATGTAATGTGATAGAAAAACCTTTTGATCTTCTTATGGGGTACCTGCTAATATCTGCTCCCTTTTGCATTGAATAATCAGTTCCTTGCTGGTTCAGATAATGGTGCCTTGAGGTTATACGACGTGAATGATCTGCTATCGAATATTGCCGATGGCTATGCTAGTCCCTGTAATGTTACCGTTGGCAATTTTGAGCAGCTGACATCTGTTCATGTCAATGCGACGGATGATCAGTTTATTGCAAGCGGTTATGCCAAACATGTGGCAATTTATGACATTAACAGCGGCAAATGCTTACAGTTATTCAAAGATATGCATCAAGGACCCATTAATGTGGCTAAATTCGCCCACCATTCTCCTTCCATATTTGTTACTTCATCCTTTGACCGTGACGTCAAGATGTGGGACTGTCGGCAGAATCCAATACGACCTTGCTATACAGTTTCAAGCTCAAGAGGGAATGTAATGGCTTGCTTCTCTCCCGATGATCATCACGTGCTTGTGTCAGCTGTGGATAATGAGGTATTTCAATTACATGGAGATTCTATCAAAGTAATCACAATTATATGTGGCAATCTGTATGTTCCCTCTGTCCCCAAGTAAGAGTTCAGCATTCGATTTTGGGTTGTCCCCGAATAAGTTTCCATTTTGAAAAGTTAATGGGTAAAAGTGGAGAATAATTTTGAAAAGTGGAGGTAAAAGTTAATATGAAATGTGTAACGATGATGTTTCCTCAGTAAGTTGGAATTACGAAGCTGGAGTGGACACTTAAAAAGGGACGAAGTGGGTATTTTTTTATTTCTTTCCATGTCCCCGACATGTCTGTATCCCCACTAATTCAGAATTGTCGTGTCACATGCCCATATATGTTCTCATGTCTGTGCTTCTTAGCTTTTAAGTATTATTCTTATTGCAGTTTAGTTGCACAATTACTAAGTAAACTTGCATTTATTTTGGACTTACTGGGCACTGCCTTTGATTGAGGGTTTTTTTTTTCCAATTGAGGCTTATTAATACTTTTATACTAGCATTGTTGTTAAAGAATTAGTGGTGGATTGACCTGCTTATGCTCGGGTTCGGGAATGCAAAGGGCCTTTAGAGGCAACAAGGTCTCCAACCTATGTAAACTCTCAAATACAGGAGTCTCTAGCTAGATATTCTGTTATATATGCAGTGCCTTTTTAAATAAAATGGTGTTGTTTGATTCTACAAAACTGAGGCTAACAGCTAAGGCTACCAGGTTAAGCAACTTATGGCAGTGGATGGGAGCCTTCACACAAAGTTTGAGATACCTCCAACCGGAAGTTCCCACAACTACACTCGTTCGTATTACCTGAATGGAAGGGACTATATCATCAGTGGGAGTTCTGATGAATCTGTTGTTCGTATTTGTTGTGCTCAAACTGGAAGGCGCCTTAGGGACATTTATTTGGAGGACAGGAGCTCAAGAACCTCAATGTTTGTGCAATCCTTAAGGGGTGATCCTTTTAGACACTTTCAAATGGCTGTCTTAGCAACCTCTGTGCATCCCGGCTCAAAGTCAGAAATCATCAAGGTCAATTTGCTTGCATCCTGCCATGGCATAAAAGAATATTCTCTCGTGTATTCCTCTCGTCTGGGAGGTTAATGTATGTTATCTTTTTAATGTGTTCACGTAATTATATATCTCTGGAATTCTACGTCTCCAAATTTGTGCATATGTGGAGCAGTTAGCCGACGTTGTGTTATTAGTTAATAAATGTGATTGATTTTGTGACGCCCTAATTACAAACCATTATAAGCAATAATATTTCTAAAATCTAAGAGTTGAATACATAACATATCTCAATCTCTAATATAGGTCATTATGAAAGCTTTGAAGTGTTGTTTATTTTTTTTGGTAGTTACATATTTGTGTACTATTTTGTTTTGTCTCGATACTGTTTCCAAAAGAGGTGCAGGTGAGGATTGTCATGCATATTTTTAAGATGTAGATGCTTCTTTAACGGTTGTCTGCACGCATTCCTCAGTGATACAACGACTGCTGGAGATTCTAAACCTCATAACGATAAATCCCTGAACAATTAATATATTAGCAAACCATAATTCAAGTATCACTCCTCGTATATATACATTCACTTCGTGGCAAGTGTTAACATCGCTGGTTTTGCTCTAGTTAACTGATTGAAATTGTTGTCACCATGGTTATTTCTTCCTTCTAGGTCTGTCTAGAGGAAAAATCATTCAATCCCCCTGTCTAGAGTCGTGTTCATAAGCAGGTTGAGCCAAGGTGAAGTTTTAGGATATTGAAAGCTGGGTTTACATAGGTTTGTGGTAGAATTCGAGTTTGAGCCAGATACATAATCAATAAAGTTTTCCTGGTTTTGTCCTGAATGTATGATATACTAGTAAACTTTCTTTACTTATGCCTGTTGCTTGTGCTTTGACCATTTCATGCACATCCAACATATGAATGTTAGTTTGGATACCTCAGGGTGTATGGGCCAAGGTTTTAATAGCGGTAGCACAGTATTGAATATTTTTGGCGACAAAATCGTGAGTGGAGGTTTTAAACCTGAGACCAGAAAGGAACAAATCTCTAATGTCAAGCCTGGACCACTTGGCCAATTCCTTGTTATTGGCATGTGAATGGTAATTGGTTTTGCGTTTTCCCCTGACTATATATGCTGCAAATCGTTCTCTCACAAAATTCTCCTTGCATAACAAAGAAAGTCACAATCTTTTCTCACTTAACGAACACTTCAAAACATCCGCTTCGACGCTTGGTGCCATAAGCGCCTGTTTAAAACATGATAATAATATTGATACTTGTGTATTCTCGTTGCTTCGTAGCTCTAGTTTGGTTTAGCATGAAGTTTTAGTTTCATTTTCCTTGTGATTGTTCCAACCAAACATGAACAATCAGCTCTTTGCCTCGTTTATAAGACCTACGAAAAAATATTTTCAGGAATAAAATAATTGAAAACGAACCGACCCCTTATAGATCCTTTGACTCTTCCTTTTAATTATCCCTAACATTCTTGTTCCCAGTCACCGAGGTTGTCGACCGACCAAAAAGTAGTAATGGTGTGGGTGAACATTATGACCGATTGAAGAACTTGAAAAGGTGATTAATGTCTTGTTCCCTTCGCAATTCAAAAAGAATTTTTCAAAAGATTCCCCCTACTTTCCACCTTTTTCTCTCTATCTCTCTCCACTCATTACCCCTACTATTTTTCAAAAACACTTTTCAAATCACAATCCAAACAAAGCATAAATGACTCTCTCTCTCTCCCCCTATTGCAGAACTTGAAAAGGTGATTAAATGACTCTCTCTCTCTCTCTCTCTATTGCAGAACTTGAAAAGGTGATTAAATGACTCTCTCTCTCTCTCTCTCTCTCTCTCTCTCTCTCTATTAAGAACTTGAAAAGGTAATTGTAAATGACTCTCTCTCTCTCTCTCTCTCTCTCTCTCTCTGCAGCAGAGAGCAATAGCATTTTGGAAAGTTGGATTATGTTGAAAGTTTTTTCTTGGCTAGAGAGACTATTTTTCCGGAAAATAATTTTTTTAAGATAGTGATTTTGCCGCACCTTTTTTGATAATGTCACACCCTGTAAGTGTATTTTTTTGTGAAAAAATACACTTGCAGGGTGTTGCATTATTAAAAAATGGTGTGACAATATCATTTCCCCTTTTTTAAAATCTGAAACATTAATATCAATCGCTGTGGCCGTGATGGATGTTTTACGGTCAGAAATGTCCTCCAACGATCGATCAATCAGTTTCCTCTGGTGGGCAAACTTGGGGGTCCGATCTAGACAAGTTTTTAGACAACAAAGCCACACCGTCCATACTAGTACTTCCCACCGCCACATCCCCGACAAGTTAAATTACTGGCACTAGTTACATTCTGTACTGATAAAGCTCAATACATGTACTTATTTATAGTCAAAATTGTATTTTTATGCACTTTTATTATTTTCATGATTACTACGTGGGGTGTTACTTCTTAGACACCGTCCAATCATCTGCAACTTTTAAATATTTAATAATGCTATGTATATTCTTACCGACTTCTCCCCAACTACTTCAATTTTACATATGTATCAGTCTCATAATTAATGGGCCACACACATATGCGTTAGATGAATGATCGGAGAGTGGTCCGTAAAGTATTTCTAGACTTATTAAATTTATATAGTTTGTTGCCTCATCAAATAGACTAATTCAACTCTCCACTTAGAGAGTTGAGAGATCAATTAAAATTGAAAGCAAAATACCATTTTAATATGAACTCACCCAAAACAACAATTAATAGCACAGAACGCTAGTAGGAGCCGAACACACCAACAATAAGACACCTGATAACAAATACTTTAGACTAAAAGAGTGGTAACCTATATAATTGAGGGCAAATTCTACGAACTGCCCTGTGGGCAGTCCATGTTGCACACACGCGCTGTTTTCTTGGGCCTTTCTCAAAACCTTGCAGCTTTTCAATCAGACGACAATCTAAGTCAAATCAAGTTGAAATAGATGAATCAAATTACCAAATTAACCCCAAGCACCTCTCTCTCTTCTCTCTCCATTCACATCCGGTCTATGTACTTTGTCTGATTCAATTTCATTTTTTAACACATATTTGCACATTAATATTTTATGAAATTAGAATAATGCAAGTGACATTTATATTACCTTAACGTAAGAGCAATGGTGAATATGTTTAATGAAAGATTAATATTTTATACTTTGAAATTTTAAAAGGAAAAGTGTTGAATATTTGAATAAAAAAGCTTTTACCAATATCCGATTGAGTTGATTTTTACATGAACTCTTAAATTATTATTTTTTTAAAAATGAGCAATTCGGATCATCTTTGTGGGACCCAACATAGGCCTCACAAAAAGAAATTGAACAATACCAAAAAGCTCCCTTAAAAGGTAAGGAGGACAAAATCTTATTGTCATTACCTACAAATCCAAATTCAAACGGAAACACTACATCTACCGATAGGGGAGTCAATGGCCGGCCACCGTCCGGCGTGTGGAGTCCACTCCAGACCCTGCACGGATAATTCGAGCCGTTCAAAAAAATTTAAAAAAAAATCCAAGTGGGCCTTAGCAAGGATCGGCTCAATCCGATACGTGTAGATGCTCGATCTAAGCTTCCCATTCTTGAAAATCGAAAAATCTAATTTATTTTTTCCCAATTTTTCAAGAATGGGAAGCTTAGATCGAGTATCTACACATATCGGATTAAGCTGATCCTCACCAAGGCCCACTCGAATTTTTTTTTAAAATTTTTGAACCGCTCAGATCATTCGTGCAGAACTTGGAATGGACCCCACACGCCGGTCGGTAGACATAGTATTTATCGAAAAACCCAAAACAAAAGGGGTCGATGACCCATAAGTTAGAGAGAGAAAAAGTGAGGAGTACATACTACAGAGTAAGGGTCATCATCGGGCCGGGCCGGGCCGGCCCAGCCCGCCAAGTCACGGCCCAAGTCCGCCCACGGGCCGGGCCGACCGGGCTTTTTCTTTTTGGCGAGCCGGGCCACCTACCATAAATTGAAGCCTAAGCCCGGCCCACGGGCTAGCCCAATTGGCGGGCCGACGGGCCAAAAGCCAGGCGGGCCAACGGGTGGGCTTAAATTTCCTTGGGCAAAACTAAACCAAGGGAAAAAAGAAAGGATTTTTTGGGATTTTGGGCTAATGGGCGGGCCCGTTGGCGGGCTTTTGGACGGGTATGCTGGCCGGGCCGCCGAGCGGGCTCACAGGCCGGGCCTACGGGCGGGCCGAGTAAAAATTCATAGGCCCGAGCCCACCCATTACAAACTACGGGCCGGGCTAGCCCGCCCGTTTCTCGGGCTCGGGCCGGGTAAAAGCCCGATGGGCCGGGCGGGCTAAGGGCAGGCCATGGGCCGTCGGGCTAAATGATGAGGCTTACTACAGAGTTCAAAGTAACGAAAAGGCAAGGCTAAAATAGTCAACAAACACCTTATGCAAAAGAGTCCTTGCAATTCTTGAAAAACTCGTTGAAAGTAATCAAACACAGAACACATGGGTTTCAACCATGTAAAGAGAAGTCATTTCATCCGTCCAACTTTAACGCCCAGTGGCTGGTTAGTAGCAAAACGAGATAATATAACAATTAGGTGGTGTTCCACTTTTAGAAAAAGCAATTTTTTTTCAAACGAATGTAATTTCAAATTTAAATATAATGAAAATTAAAAAAAATTAATTTTTTTTGCACCGTTTAAAAGATCTTAATGAGATTTTGCACCGTTTAAAAGATCTTAATGAGATATATCAAATAAGATCCATATTGATAGGAAAATTATTTGCGTAAACACATAATTTTTAAGCTTCAAATTACCTTATTTTTAAAAAAATATTTTTTTTAGAAAAGTGGAACACCCCTTTACTCCCTCCGTCCATACTAGTACTTCCCAGTTCCCACCGCCACATCCCCGACAAGTTAAATTACTGGCACTAGTAACATTCTGTACTGATAAAGCTTAATACATGTACTTATTCATAGTCAAAATAGTATTTTTATGCACTTTTATTATTTTCATGATTACTACGTGGGGTGTTACTTCCTAGACACCGTCCAAATCATCCGTAACTTTCAAAATTTATTTAATAATGCTATGTATATTCTTACGACTTTTCTCCAACTATTTTAATTTTACATATGTATCAGTCTCACGATTAATGGACCACACATATATGCAAGAGATGAGTGATCGGAGAGTGGTCGGTAAAAATATTTCTAGACTTATTAAATTTATATAATTTGTTGCCTCGTCAAATAGACTAATTCAACTCTCCACTTAGAGAGTTGAGAGAGCAAAGTACCATTTTAATATGAACTCACCCAACACAACAATTAATAGCACAGAACGCTAGTAGGAGCCGAACACACCAACAATAAAGACACTTGCTAACAAATACTTTAGACTAAAAGAGTGGTAACCTATATAATTGAGGGCAAATTTTACAAACTGCCCTGTGGGCAATCCGTGGTGCAACACACGCGCTGTTTTTCTTGGGCCTTTCTCAAAATCTTGCAGCTTTCATACCAGACGACAATCTAAGTCAAATCAAATTGAAATAGATGAATCAAATTACCAAATTAACCCCAAGCACCTCTCTCTCTCTTCTCTCTCCATTCACATCTGGTCTATGTACTTTGTCTGATTCAATTTCATTTTTTAATGCATATGTGCACATTAATATTTTATGAAATTAGAATAATGCAAGTGACATTTTTATTACCTTAACGTAATAACAATGGTGAATATGTTTAATGAAATATTAATATTTTATACTTTGAAATTTTAAAAGGAAGAGTGTTGAATATTTGAATAAAAAAGCTCTTACCGATATCCGATTGAGTTGATTTTTACATGAACTCTTAATTTTATTTTTTTTTAAAAATGAGCAATTCGGATCATCTTTGTGGGACCCAACATAGGCCTCACAAAAATATTTTTACTTTTTCGATTTGTCACCAATAATACAAGACTAAAAAAAGCAAAAAGAAATTGAACAATGCCAAAAAGCTCCCTTAAAAGGTAAGGAGGACAAAATCTTATTGTCATTACCTACAAATCCAAATTGAAAACGGAAACACTACATCTACCGTCAGGGGAGTCAATGGCTAGCCACCGTCCGGTGTGTGGAGTCCACTCCAAACCCTGCACGGATAATTCGAGCCGTTCAAAAATTTATAAAAAAAAATCCAAGTGGGCCTTAGCAAGGATCGGCTCAATCCGATACGTGTAGATGCTCGATCTAAGCTTCCCATTCTTGAAAATCGAAAAATCTAATCTTTTTTTTTCCCAATTTTTCAAGAATGGGAAGTTTAGATCGAGTATCTACACATATCGGATTTAGCTGATCCTCACCAAGGCCCACTCAAAGTTTTTTTAAAAATTTTTGAACCGCTCGGATCATTTGTGCAGAATCTGGAATGGACCCCACACGCCGGTCGGTAGACATAGTATTTATCGAAAAACCCAAAACAAAAGGGGTCGAAGACCCATAAGTTAGAGAGAGAAAAAGTGAGTGAGTACATACTACAGAGTTCAAAGTGACGAAAAGGCAAGGCTAAAATAGTCAACAAACACCCTATGCAAAAGAGTCCTTAATTGCAATTCTTGAAAAACTCGTTGAAAGTAATCAAACACAGAACACGTGGGTTTCAAGCATGTAAAGAGAATTCATTTCATCCGTCCTACTTTAACGCCCAGTGGGCGGTTAGTAGCAATACGAGATAATATAACAATTAGGTGGTATTTCACTTTTAGAAAAAGCAATTTTTTTTCAAACGAAGGTAATTTCAAACTTAAATATAATGAAAATGAAAATATTTTTTCAATTTTTTTTGCACCGTTTAAAAGATGTTAATGAGATCTATCAAACAAGATCTATATTGATAGAAAAATTATTTGCGTAAACACATAATTTTTAAGCTTGAAATTACCTTATTTTTCAAAAAATACTTTTTTTTGGAACACCCCCTTACTCCCTCCGTCCCTTTCGTATCCAACTTTAGAAAATTCAATTTTTTATGAAGATATCATCCTTAGACTTTAGAAATTTGAACTTTTCATTATTGCCTGTCATAGAGGCGTCATCATTAACACTCTCGTGGTTATAACTTATACCCTTTGGTCGGCTGTCTCGCAGAGCAATGTTACACATTATCACCGATCATGCATCGTGTTTGGCCTTGTGCACTCTCACGTGGTGCTACCGACTTGGCTACGTGTCCCGTACGTGGTCAGGTTATCTTCTATGACACACCCTCGCGTGGCGTCAAACATACTTCCACGGGCGTATTTCCCTTTGTTTGGGAAGACCTCTCTGTACCATTCTCTCACATTCTTGCCCCCACCATTCTCTCACATTGTTGTGGGCTTTGTCCCTCTAGCTGTATTTTCCAATTTTTGGTTGAAATCTCTTTCTCTATCCCTAATAAATTGTTACTTTTGCCGATCAAATAAAAAAAAAGAAAAAATTGGTCCAAGCTAGGTCTTTTCTTTTTTCTTCAAAGAAAACCTAGTTCGTGTTTCTGGGATCCACCCCTATGTGTATATATGTTGTGTAAATCTGTCCGCACAGACATCTGTGCACAAATTGTGCACAGATTTTATTGTAGGGCCTACCACGGGTTCCATACAAACGATTTGAGCCATTCATTAAATGTAAAATATTATTTCAAGGATCTCCGTAAAAAATCAGCTCAATCTAATACTTATGGGTTCTCGATCCAATTATCTAAATTTTCATTCAAATTTTCGGATAATGAAAAGGTAGATGATTTGATCAAGCACTTATAGGTATTAGATTAAGTTGATTTTTTACGGAGACCCTTGAAATAATATTTTACATCTAATGAACGGCTTAAATTATTTATGTGGGATCCGTGATGGGCCCCACAACAAAATCTATGCACAATATGTGCACGGATGTATGTATGGTTAGCAGGGTTCATATATGTTACTTATGAGTGACCTGCGTTTTATGTTTAGTTGTTTAGTATTATTTTATAGTACTCCTGCCTCCTAGCTAGTGCTTGATAACTCCAACGTACGAGATATATATCCTATAAATACCCACGTCAATTAAGCCCCCCAAAGAATCCATTACCACCTGGAATATCAGTCCAAGAAAATCTCCCACTCCTATCTAGTTCACTTCGACCTTCGCTATTACACAAACAACAGTCCCTTTCTAGCTACTCTCTTGTCTCGAAATATGAAGCCCGTTTCTGCAACTCTGCTGATTGTTTCGCTTGTACTTACCTCGTCTCTCCTCAGAACCACCGCGGCTCAGGCTGATACAAGTACATCTCTCTCTCTCTCTCAATCAATCAACATACACTTATATATTAAGATAATACAAGTCACACATTGGTTAGTATATGAACTATGAAATGGGTGATCACTTAACGTAGCGCATGAAATTTCTCCACTGAAATTCACACTTGTTTTTAAAAATCACTACATTGTCTATGTTTATGTTTGACCTATAAAGCTAGCTTGTTTTTGAAAGGGTTTGGTTTCTCTACAAGGGTTGTGTGTACATATGTCCAGACATGTCCGTTGCAGTGGATTTCACATAATAATACAGAGCCTTCATGTATCGGATGGTTCCGAACAAATCCATATCAAAATCTGTACCGTAGGCAACATTCCTCCATTTTTAAACTATCTATCTCATATAGTTACCAAAGAGAATCAGTTCCCTCCGAAATTAACATGAGTGATATTTTTTTTGTGTTTTTCTGATTGATTAATTATTGTTTGGGTATAGGTTATCCTTGCAATTCCAAGTGCCAGGACAGGTGCGCCTTGGCCGGAGAGAAAAAGCGTTGCCTGGATTACTGCGGGATTTGTTGCCAAATATGCAAATGTGTGCCTCCGGGTACGTCCGGAAACAAGTCAAAGTGCCCTTGCTACGGAGCCTTGCGCAACTCCAAGGACACCTCCAAGTGCCCTTAAAGAAAGAGAGAGAGAAATAAATAAATAAACGCTAAATGCCCCAAGATATGATCATTTCCCTAGCTCTCTGTTCTGTAACTGTAACTTTTGGTTACTTTTGACGTTTGAGCAAATATCAAAAGCGAGTAGTGTAATCCTACAAGCTAAGTCAAAGCTAGCATGCCTGAGTAGATCAGCACTGTATATTTGTTTTCCAAGTTTCTATGTATTGTGATTCTAGTTAACTTGTGTAAGATTTGGGGTAGAAAATGTACTTTGGTGGTTGTGGGTATAATTTCAAATTATTCTCATCTTTCTTCTTACTTCTTACCGCCTCCAACTATGGATACACCATTTGCTGTACACTAAATAAGGGTCTTGAAAGGGCTCACGGTCATGGAGATACTCTTATGTGGATGCATGCAAACTAAGATATATGTTGAGGGTCACGTTGGGCAACCTAACAGATCTGGTAAGTGCAGTCGCCAAATGCCTCTACGAATTACCAGAACATGAAACTCATGCTCCAGTAAGTCCTAGGGGGAAATTGTTAAGGCAATCAGAGAGAGAGAGAGAGAGAGAGAGAGAGAGAGAGGGGGGGGGGGGGGGGGGGGGGGGGGGGGGGGGGGGTTGAAGCCTAGTCTGCAGGGAGTAGTAGGCCCAAGTCATATGCTGGTTACTGTGTCGTGCGACCTGGGAAACCCGCTTCAAAGGTTGAAGCTAGAGATCTCAATCAGTAGTATGGGAGGCCGCCACCATCTTAAGTCCTATGGGGCTTGAATTCCGTCCTTGGTTGATTTATGTTTCTAAGATGTCACTCACAGGAACTAAGCAAGCTTGGGCGACCAGACGATAGATGCTTGAGGCCGAGGGCCACAATCACTTCAGAGAGTAACCCTTATGCTTAATAGAGATACTGTTGTCTTAAAACCACAAGAAGTTAGTCGAGTTAGAATATGGCAACAACTAAATGACTTACCTCCTGAAAACTTAACTTTAGAGCTCTGAAGTTTGTCGAAATGCACGTAAACTTGTAAACTAATTCGGACACCCAATTATCTTAAAAGAAAAGATGATGACTCATGGGTGGCTTGACTAGTGTCACCTCATTATGTTGACAGCCGATGTATTGTTGTGACCACTTCATGGAGACATATGGCAAAGTTCAAATAAGTTGAGGGCAACCAACGACAAGTGAGGTAATGTCGCAGCTCCGCAGAAGTAAAACGAGGACGAGCCGTATCCAAGTTCCTGCAGAACACATAGTATTTCCATCTGCAGAGGCAAATCCATATCCTACGTCACATAATTCGCGTGCGTGTGAGGGAGTGCGACCGTGAAAGTGTCTTTGAAAAATATCCCAAACTACTAAAATATACGAAAGTGGGAATTGAGAACGCGAGTACAAAGCGAGAATTTAGAGCGAGAGCAGAGCGCATACTTAAAACAATGGTAAAGCACCCCAACAAAAACAATGGTAAGTCACAGGCTTCCATTAAGAGTACATATAGAGTAACAACAGCCACCACTACCAAAGAGAATACAAAGATGAGAGGCGTATAACATCAATAGAAAAAATTGATACATTTTTCAGTTGTCAATGCCAAAAACAACAATACACAAGGCTCTCAAAGACTAGACTTACAGGTATATTTTATGTGTATACATATTTTTTCCCAGGTTCACAACGAAGACCATGACGAAAGATCTAAACAGCCTCCATAAATAGTTTCTGTTTTTTTAAAATTCTTCTCACTTCACAAATCAAGAAAATTCATAGGGCGTTAAGCACTATCTAAAACATCAGATTTACACACTATCTCCTAGATACAACATACAGGGATTTTTGGTCAGCCCCTCCCAGCATTACCATGCCGTTGGTTCCTAAAGTAGCTAAGAAGAGCCTGAGCCTGCAACCAACCAAAAACTCATTACAACAGGTTTCCATAGATTATGCTAAGAAGAGCTTGAGCCTGCAACCAACCAAAAACTCATTCCAACAGGTTTCCATAGATTATGCATGAATTTGTTTTCATTTTCCATGTTTTCCGTTTGTCTCTCGAATTTTCAGAAACAACCCAAGAAAAAAGATGAAAAAAGTCATAATTTTTAATATCGTTTTCCCATTGTTCAAATAATTATCCCGAAATTGAAAACAGCTTTTTGGGGTGTCTTGAAGAGTGCACTGTCCAAAAGCATACCGCAAAATAGTTTTCATAAATAGTTCGCCCAACAAGTTTTCTGCAGTTTCGGAAGCAAACCAAAAATTTAGTTTGCAATCATTCACCAACTCTATATCATGCTCCCTTTGTACGAATTCTCCCAAAACTAGTATTCTGAAATAGTCAGTTTTAAAAAAGTTTTCTCTATCTTGCACAAGATGGAAACGAAGAGTGAAATAATTTTGAACACGCGCCAGTTTATTATTGTTTATTGTTCAATATCATTTCAAGAAAAAGGCAATGGAAAACTTGTTCGGCAAATTGTTTTCCATAAGCGTTTCCAAGAATAATTCAGGTACCACCCCACCTCATAGGAGGCACTTTTCAACGTGTGAACTTCCATTTCAAAAAAAAAAAAAAGGAATTTTTGTGTAACAATAGTATTTGCCAATGCGTATATCGGTGTTTTTGAGCTTTCCAGTGGTGTCTTAATTATTGATTTTTTCATACCACAGAGAGCCTTACCTTTTCTTTGGCTCGTGGGGTGCCTGACTGCGACAAAGCCACTAAAGGGGGAACAGCTCCTTCCTGAAGCACCATACTACAGAACCTATTGCTGTTTGTGCAAAGATGTAGAAGAGCAGCAGCTGCATTCTCTTTCCCTCTGGCAGAACCCAACTCAACAACCTCAACCAGAACCGGAATCCCTCCCTCCTGACCAATAGCAGTCCTCCCCTCCTGAATAGTAGCCAGATTAGCCAAAACAGCCACTGCCTTGTCTACCATCCCGGCAGCCGGATCCATCAACTCCACAAGGTGTCTCACAGCTCCCGCCTGCACAATCCGGCCCTTGTTTTCGTGAAATATTGACAAATTAAACAAAGCTGTTGCTGCGTCTTTCTTCCCCCTTGGAGTTCCGTTTCCCAATAAATCAACCAAAGGTCCAATTGCTCCAGACCTTCCGATCCTAACCTTGTTGTCCTCAATGACTGAGAGGCTAAAAAGGGTGGCGGCAGAATTCTCCTTAGCTTCTGGGCTACCCGTCTTCAGAACATCAATCAGTGGCTCAATTGCACCCGCATTGGCAATAGCACTTTTGTTGTTATCGTTAATCGACAAATTGAGAAGCGCTGTGACAGCATTTTCCTGAACCGTTGCATCGGTCGAACGGAGTAGATCCACCAACAAGGCGATGGCCCCACAGTTAGCAATTACGATTCTGTTATCCATGTTATGCTTTGCAAGTAGCCTAATTTTTACGGCGGCATTCCTCTGTGCATCAAGCGAAGTTCTCCTTAAGTCCTCAACAAGGTTCCTGACTTCGGCTTCAACTCCAGAAAGATCGGGCCTTATTTCAGTGGAAGGAGAAGAAACTATCCGGGAAACAAGCCTATCAGAAGGGCGGCGCCACAAGGGTTGGCTTCGAGTTCTTGTTTCCAATCGTGGAGGCAACTCGGTGTCCACCTGTGGTGTAGTAGTCAAGGTCGTAGCAGATTGTGACTCCGATGTCAGCTCTCCAGAAGCGTTGCTACTAACTTCGTTGCCATCGGTCAGCATTTCTTGTGACATATTTAAGTTAGAAAGTAAGCTAGAAGCTGAGGCGGATCGATTATGACCCTCAGATGATTGTCCATTATCCCAGCTAGCCCTAACATGATCTGTTGTCGGTGATAAAGTGGGGGGTTGGCTAGTTGACACCAAACTTTGGTTTATTGCATTAGTCATTTCTCCAGAACGTGAGATTCTCGGGATATCCAAACCGTGCCCATTTCCAGAAACAGAAGGAAGAGCACCCTCTGAAGACGAACGGGGATGTGATGGTGAAATTCGCTGTAGGTGGGTCCCACGAGAAGCAATTAGGTTTACTCGAGGTGAGCCGGTAGTCCGAGTTGACTCTGGGGACACAGGTTGGTTGCATCTTGAATTATTCTCCACGTGAGCAACTGATGAAGGCTGGTTCAGGCACATAGACTTCGTGGGGTCTGGCAGTTTCACGTTGTTTGTATCACACCAATTTGCGATAAGTGCCTTTACAGTGTAATTGGGAATAAGATTGGTGTGGGCCAGAGTTTGCCGCGTCTTGGGGCAAACAGTAAGCCCGAGATCGATCCATTTCCTAATAAAAGCCCGTTCGTAGGTTTGGCCTGAGGCCACAATTACTGGATCTGTCATCAGTTCAAGTGAAAGGGGGCAGCAGAAATCAGCAGGTATTGGAACAGGGTTACTGCTCTCAAGTTGTTTCATTGTAACAAGCCGCTCGTGCATGTGGGTGACGACAGCAATCATTTGTTCAAAGTATTCTGCCTCCTCGTTGTTTTCAGCTTGTTCAGAATTCTCCTTCAACTTCTCAAGGGCCACAGCCTCAATCAGAAGCTCCTGATTTGACTTTAAGCACAGACGATCAAAAAACATTTCAAGGCTCTCTGAGCTGGGTTCAGAGCCATCGACTTGCTCCCTCATTGTTCTATTGATAAGAGCTGATGTTTGTTCCAAACCCACTTGTTTAATTTTCTGTGCAAAATCTGCAGACAGTCGTGCCAAGCATTCAGCATCATGAGATGGAGTGCCTCACATATCTTTCTCATCCAACAACTAAAAGAAGAGAGCTGGACGTTTAATTTAACAAATGTCCAGTTTTGGTATGCCTGCAAGGCTCTAAGATGGGCTTCCAACCAGAGGCCTAGTGGCCCCATTTGTTAGCACTGATAAGAAGCTAAGTTATTTAGCTCATTTGCTAAAAAGGAAACCCAGTACATGGATTCGGTAGCAATTGTGAATAATCACTTATTTAGCTGCTTCAACTTATTAGACCAAAAAAGTGAAGATTATATCAAGCTCTAATTTGTAGCTTTTTACTTATTCAGAGCTATAACAAAATAGCAATCAATCCCAAGAGTTCTTCAACAGAAATATTAACGGCAAGCTAATTTGCCGTACAAAAAAAAAAGGGTAAGCTAGTAGCATTTGTTGGATATTATGCTATTCTACAGTTTATTCAACCAAATTGATTGAACTTTTACTCAAACGTTATAAATAAAAATAAAAATAAAAACAGAAATTATTTTACGACTTATTTTATGTCTTTTATTTAGATACTCAATAAGAATCCAGAAATTTCTCTCATAAATTATAGGTGATAACAAAGGGACATCAGGTATTTCAACTGAGAATCAAGCCCAAGAGGGTAAAACTTCAATTGGGAATAAACAGTTACTATACCTCAAGAGATGATGCATTCAATTCAACAGGGAGACGTTCATCGAAAGATTTCAGCAGCTCAAAAATTTCCACACCAGAAGCCCGGAGCTTCAACATTGATGATTCAACTTGCAGAACCTACAGATAATCCAAAGCATTCTAGTTAGCCAAATAGGGATTTCAACATGAACATGAAAAAAGCTCCGAACTTAACCAGTCTAGGGGGAAAAATAGCATGCATTTTCACTCTCACAAGTTAGAACAAGCCACAGGATAAGTATTATCCTATATCTGAGGAACAACAAAGCAAAAACAAGTCCTAACCTTATATACAAAGATGGTTTCCTACAGCTTAAGTTGAAATAAAAGGACCCAACTCTTTGGTTTCAACTTCCACGTAGGAAAGAAGAGTTCAAAATCGGAAACTAATTTCGTGGAGGAGGAGAACAGCATCAGGTCACCAAAACCAATACAACATAGCCCAATCGGCCAATCTTCTTCTCTTTATCAGCAAAGAAAGTAACATTTCATTGATACCAACAAACATAGCCCAATCTTACCCCTGAAGGTTATAAATCATATTGAGAAGAAATGATAACTAGCACAAGGGAGAATGCATAAATAATCAGCTAGGACCAGGAGAAACAAAACTATCATCAAAAAGTTGGCCCTCGAAAGACATCAACAAAAATTGACTGGAAGGCAAATAGAGTCGTGATTGGGGTAAAACCTTATCAATAATAAGATATCTGTGTGGAAATCCAGGAACAAAAGTTTTCAAAGCGAAGGAAAAAGGGGAAAGGTCCTTGCAACCAACAAGCTACTATTTGAATTCAAAAAAAGCAACAAAATGAAACAGGAACTATATCATCACTGCAACTGCCATCGCCACCATTTTACCAATACCTTACTTGTCCCATCACACCACCACTACCGTCACCAATGCATCATTTCTGACCTCACACCCGAACCATCTGCAAATTAATTTCTTGAACTAATGCAGTCATGGGAACTTCCACCACGCGGGAAAAAAAATTGTCCTGGTACATATTATTTCCCCCACTACCACATCAAGAATCTTACTGCTAACAGCACCAGTAGACAACCCATCAGCATACCACAACCCAAAGAAGGAACAAATCCGGCACACACATTAAGTGACCTTCCACTGCCGTCATCACGATTTCCCTTACAACACCTTCCATCATTCCACTATTGCAATTTTCCACCATTAGCATACCACCAATCCTGCAGCCTAAACACCAACATACACCATTAAAACTTGCATACAACCACCTTCAAGTAACCATCACTTGCACCACGGCCACATGAATCATGCCATCGGCTATTCAGTACTTTAACCTATTATGACCAACATCTCCAACTCCAACAGCATCCTGCATCCACAGCTTCTCTATAAATCTCCAACAGTATTTTAAGGCTATTACTGGCCGGAACTCTATCAACTAAAAATCACAACAAATTTCATGTTTTCACCACCTCCAACAACCTTTCCCTGAAACCTACTCATCAACAAATATTTAAATCCAGTAGATCACTACTGATTGAAGACAAACAATTCAAGAGAACAGAAAAGATGGTCCATTGCTTCTAGAATAAGGTTGTAAAGCAAAAGGAGCTGCATTGCTCATATCTTGAAACTATAAACAGGATTCGCACCCCAAACCCCAGCCCACCCTCAAAGAAAAAGACAATTCCACCCATGGATTTATGGTCCAATTGAAAGCACAATATTTACTACATATAAAGGGCATAATCAATCTTCATTCTGGTCAATTTACTACACATTCTGAAGACAGGAATGCTTATCCTACAATGGCTAGCAATATTTTAGCTCCATTGGAATGTATAGATGCCTGGAAAATGGCTCAAGGTATCCCACATAAAAATGATATATATCTGCTTTTGTGAAACACAAAACAAAAAACTCCATAAATAAAGCAAAAATCATACAAAATTAATTTTACTCCCCAACGGCTGCCAATTTTCGAATAGATTCCTCAGGTCGCTGACAGAAAGATTCAGTTCTACAAATGCCTTTTGGAGCAGTTCTTCAAACGTCATGTCAGCTTGCAAAACAGCATCAAGCACAGGCGTGAGCAACTTCAATATCTCTTCAATCTTTTGGTAGTATTTTCTAACAGGCTCCTGATTTATGTCCTCATGAGATGATAAACGGAAGTACAAAGAGATGTTGTTGAGAAGAGCTTTTAACAACAATATCTCCATTCCACCTGTCTGAAGAGCAGAACACAACTAATTAGTGATTGGCCCGCACTCTAACATACTTTTGGCAACATTGGCTCCAGAAGAACAAGTGAAATTGCAAACAAGATGCATACATTACATGAAAAATCTAGCAAGGTAAAATAACAAGCCAATCCGTAGAAAACTTGCACTAGGCTGCCAACCACATACATAGACAATGAAAATAGAGTTAAAACCAGAGAAACTCACTAAACTGTCATAGTCATAGATTCATTGCGTTAAAACCGCACGCTTTATTCGCAATCCATGTTTTATTTCAACGTACGGTTAGAGCTTCTTCATTCCTAAATATGGAAATACTACAGGACAACCACCTCTCCTCCCCGGACCAAAAAGCAGATCAGGTCTCAAAAGCCAGAAAGCCGCTGTCTCTATCTCCATAGCCGACAGCCTCTCTCTCTCTGTCCATTACTGAAATCTCTAGTAAAACCTAACGTATTCCCATAAACAGACATATTTGGGTCAAAGTCAAACATGGTCAAGCTGGAGACTAAACCTGGCAAGGTCAATTAAGATACATATACAAGTATAACCTTGATTTCAAGCTAGCAAAAGGATAACGGTGAACCATAAGTGATCAAAAACTTGCGAGATGAAACAAGTAATTGAGTCAAGAAAATGTATGATCATATCCATATAAGATTTTAAAAAAATAAGCGTGTGATCATCTGCAAAGATGCTCAGGGATAGAGTTGAATCATAAAAAACAAAATGGAATAACACCAATTCCAAGTCCGACTGGAAAAAATAGGGCAAAATCCATCAAGGAAAAGTACCCGCAGAGACCACCCCATGGTATTCAATACCCAGTAAATCAATCAAAAAGCATGACCACCCCAGCACATACAAGTATACAACAACAGAGAATGAATGAAATTCTTGGGTGAATCACCTGACCTTCCCCAAGTGACATAAAACATACACCAACTGCCCCTCTAGTCAAGGGATTACATTAGTTCGTTTGTTTGTTTTAGATCGGACCTGTCTTCCATTAACAAGCCGTGTATGAGGTAAACAAGAATCTCCGCAACAAAAATCTTCCAAGGGCTGCATCTAAGCCAAAGCACATGTACCTCACCCTGCCTATATTACCTGAACTTTGGTACATGTGTCCCATGGTATGTCTGATTGTCGGGTTGTCCAATTCTCATCTAGGACATTGGGACCTAACAAATTATTCAAGTTTTTCATATAATTCTTTCGTTTTCTAGGGTAAAACATTGTTTTACAAGGTGCCATAGAATATTTCCTGTATAGTGCAGGAGTTACATAGACATGATAAACTTAAATTACAAAAGATGTTCGGTAGGTGAAGGTCCAACTACAGTACCAGACACCATCCCATACCCCAAGTGTGAAGTGTATAACATGGCTGTTTCATACACAACAGAAAGCCCACATAACGTAGTATTTCGACCCCCCACCCCTCTTCTCTCATTTCTCTATCATTCCAATATTCTTGATAACTGAATAAAACAAATCCAATTCTTCTAGCAACCATAATCATCTATGTCCACCTCTCCCAAGCACCCATGGCACACCAAAATCTCTAATTCAAGTACCTTGCCCACTCACACTCGCCATATAAGAAGCATGAATACGGACACAAATAAGTGATGCAGATACAACACGACACAGACACGTGGATAAATTGTTTCTCAAAAATGTAAGACATG
The DNA here is from genome assembly GCA_019656295.1 of Rhododendron mucronatum var. ripense. Taxonomy (NCBI): domain Eukaryota; kingdom Viridiplantae; phylum Streptophyta; class Magnoliopsida; order Ericales; family Ericaceae; genus Rhododendron; species Rhododendron mucronatum. The sequence goes on from BPLT01000276.1 coordinate 79,698, forward strand.
GACACGTTGACGATATGATATCATTATATAATTTAGTGTTCTAAAAGAAGGATTTAATCGCCGATTAATCGGAAATTTGGCCTAACCGATTAGATTAATGCCTAGTCGGTTGAATTAGTAGGTCAAGAGGTTAATCGGAGTTAGTCGGCGATTAACCGACGATTAGTCGGTCGGCGTCTAGCGGCGATTAGTCGATTAATCGGTTAATGGGCGATTAGTCGGCTATTCGGCGATTAATAGGGGTAAAATCTATAATTTTGAAAAATCAAGGGATGTAACTGTTATATACTCATACCAGTTTAAGGGCTTCGAATCACAGTTTTTAGGACTTGTTCAACACCCAGTCATCAATTGATCGATTTCGGAGTCACTTGTCATATCTCTGTGAAACCCTAAAACACGAGATCTCCGAGCCGCCTACCGCCTCTCTCTCTCTCTCTCAAATTCGAGATCTCCTCTCATTCCACGTCTCCACCGATCTTGAACATTAGTTTTTTTTTTTTTTTAAAAGCCCATACCCATATTGACACGTTAGTGATTCTGGAAATAAAGGGTAGTAATATTTTTTATTAAATCTTAACACGAAGTGTAGTATTGTTTGGTGTATATAAATAAAGTTATTATAATTGGTAAGTGACTAATAAATGAACGGCCCATATCTAGTACCAGCTAGTGTTATAATCATGTTAACAATTTTCTGTAAAGGAGAGATTTCTATGTCATATTTGAAAAACAATTGATGTTGATGGATTGATATATGAATGTTTAATTTTTTATAAGAGTTGTTATTGGGGAGTATTTATTTATATATAAATAAACAAAAACCCAACTAATTGCTACAAGCCGATTAATCGGCGATTAATAGGTCTTGAAGCTCGAAGGTGGTCGACCGAGCGACGAACGCCAAGCGACTTTTAGAAACATTGAATCCAATATGTTGTTATGTAAATGTAGACCATAAACACACATCCAAAATTATATGAAACATCAAAGACAATAAGTTCTCACTCAAGAAATCCTTAAAAAATAAGCCATGGGCACAGACCTCATGGTTAGGAATCCTCAAAATAAACCGTCAAAATTTCCAATTGAATCTAAATATGATAAGCTGTATTAATTACTGTCTTTCCTACTTAGTGTATCATAGTGAATTGTGAAATTCTGAAATGTTGGATAATAACATCTTACCAAGTGTCTAAGAAGTGCCAGTCGCATATTTATTTCTTAGTCATAGACACCCACACCAATGAAGTGTAGGACACATTATAGAAAGACTGTCGGACATGTGTCCGAATTAAGACTTCTATTTTCTAACAATGGACAAGCAAAAAGAGTATCAGACACATGTCCGAGAGCATCCGAGGAGTGTCAGTGCCCGACACATGTCCGACAGGACAAGCCACCTTCTTTAAGTGTCCATGCTTCTTAACTTGCCATCATAAGTCCCTAGCATGAGTCATAACTGCTGCCACTAACAACCATTGGCCATCTAGTATGGTATCAACTGGTGCAAAGAATTCTATGCCAATCAATTCGTAATTGGTTACATTACAACATACTGAGCAATTTGGCTCCATTGGTGTCAAGAACATAGGAATTCATTACCATGCTATGAGAAACTTGACTAAATTACTAAACTACCAGTCATTAAACTTGTGAAGACCAATCTTTCAACCAATCACAACCCTATTCGGTTTGGGTTTTGAGGGAGGTTTTTGATAGTAATGAGTGGAGAGAGAGATAAAAAAAATTTATTCGGGACCGTGCGGGGGTTTCGAGACCCAAAATGAACAAACTCAGGTCTTTTCTGTTGTGATTTTAGCTCTTGCTTTTATAAGAGCATCTCCAACTGCCTAGGCAATTGGAGTATTTAGCTTAAATAGCTAGCCAAAGCACAAAAAGAGAGAATCCAGCATGCTCGCTTCACCGTGAGTGAAATGGCATGGTGCTACAGTACCTCGCTCATCCGAGCGAGGTATTTCAGCCTCGCTCTGTCGAATTCTTCCTCTTTTCCCTCTCTCCTCCCCTCGAATTGTCATCTCCCGTGCGAAGTTCATCGCCGCTCTCGCTTTCCCGCGCGAAGTTTCTCCCTCTTTTCCCTCTATACTCTAGGGTTGTGGAGATTTTTCATGGTGCTCAACAACGACAAGGTATTCCTCTCTCTCTCTGTCGAAATTAATTTGGACTTCATAATTTAGGTTTAGATTCTGGGATTAATTTTTTCATCAACGTCAATTGGGGTATGATATTGGAGAAGATTGTTTGTGTGAATTAGATTATAGTTATAGAATTGGTACCTAAATTACATGCAAAACTAGGGTTACCACAATTCCCTAGGATTTTGTATTGTATTTGTGCGTGTTGATTTTATAGTTGGATTGTGTTTAGTTGATTGTACATTCATAGCCAAGTGTCACCAGTGATTCGTCGGATTCTTTTCTTTACTTTCTTTTGTGGGTTTTTATTTCGATATTGCTCAAAGTAGGATTTTCATGCTTGCTTTTATGTGATGTGTGAAGCAAAACAAAAGATTTGACTATTGGCTCAGTTTCTACTGACTGGCTAACCAATTTCTCATACGATACTGAAAATCCAGATCAAGCCAAATGCTTGTTCCATGAATAATATTTGTTGGGTTCTCTGTTTTGTTCAGAATTAGTGTCAGTTTTGTCATTATGGCTCGGTTGTCAACAATGCTACGTACACTGCTACTAACCACTCCACTCTCACATATGTGTCGGCTCCCATAATTAATAAGGCCCCATACAAATATGTGAGAGAGAAGTGGTCGGGAAGTGGCCGGTAAGATTGGTGGCTAGAATGGCCAAATGGTATTTGAGTAACCCAAATGGTTTGATTGACCTGAAGAAAGGCGATCGAGAAATAAAACAGGCCAGTGAAGCTGGCCTTTTGTTTTCTTGCATTCGATAAAGAAGCTGCCACGAAAACTTCCCTTGAAGCAGGTCACGCACATTCTGGCATAAGCAGCAAGATTTTAATGAAATGGAATATATAGCTCTAATTTTCAAAGGATCCTGTTAATTAGATTCTTATTTTGGTCATCTTTTATAATAAGAATCACTTGTGTGATAAAAGTTGCAGCTTGGAACACTTCATCTGTAATTCTTATTAGGACTCGAAAAGCTGATTCAAGTTCAAATTACTTGATTTCTTTTCTCCTCTACTTGGTTCTGCTGTGTTGAGATTATTATTGCAGAATAACTATGCAATGCTGCATTTTGCTTTGTCTATTTGTCACAGAGAATATTATATGCTGCACATTGTTTTAGCTTCAATTAAACGACGTGTCTGTCCTATATTTACTTGACTCATGGTGTCATTTTGCTATCACTCCTTCTCCTTCGACTATATTGATTTGGATCTTCTACATGTGTCATCAGCGATTTCACCTAAGCTCTAGCTTTTTCTTTGGAGGATCATTCATCAAAATCCTTGCAGTTAAAGATGCGAATCTAAGACAGAACATTAATGTTGATCGTGCTTGTCCACGGTGTGGGTGTGTAGGGAAGACGGTAGAGCACCTATTTTTTGAATGTGAGGGGTCTAGGAGGCAATGGCGAGCTTACTCTAGGCACTACTCTGGTATCATTTAATGATTGGTTGTTGTGGTGGATGAAAGAAGCACATGATAAGGAAGTGATTTGGGACTTGGTTTGCCTGTTGTGGAGTATTTGGTGTTGTAGGAATAATGTCTTGTTCCGAAATGAATTGTTTACCATGGATAATGCCCTGTTTTATTTTGCAGGATTGCGTAGTCTTGTTAAGGATGGGAAGTGGAAATCTGGAGGGGATAAGGGTGAGGGTGGGATGGGTGGTGCTTTCGTTGCAGATAACGGAAGTGCTAGTTTTATTTTTCAAAAGGATGGTTTGGGTGATGACGGGAGGGCTCCTTGGGTGTTCATTACGGATGGAGCTTGGTGTGAGAATACGAGAAAGGGAGTGGCAGCTTGGGTTAGGGTGGGTGGAAGGCAAAGGGAGAGAGTGAGTCAAGTGGTGGAGGCTAAGGCTTCTTCTGCTACTTTGGTGGAAGTGAAGGCGGGGATTTTGGTTCTTCTCAGGGCTGTCTCCAACAATGTGAAGGAGCTTTGCATTCAAACAGATAGCGCGTATTTGTTCAAGGGGCAAAGAAGCCTTCATCTGTGTGCCCTACTCTGCAAACAGCCCTTGAAGACTTTTGTTTGTCATGTAATGTATCGTTTAATTATGTAAAACTTGTTAAAGTTTCTAGAAATGATGTAAGGGCAGCTCATGATATAGCTAGAGCTGTCTTAAGGGACTTGTAGCATGTATTCTTTCCTGCTTGCTATATATATTGGGTTTATGCTGTTTGTCGGATTTTTTTTTTTCCGCTGCATTTGATGTTGGAGTAAATTTATTGGAGGGAATTTCCACTTTTTAATCCTGCAATGGAGGTGTTTCAATATCAAGTAGGCTACTTCTGTCCATGGCCAATTTTGTGCCTTTCTCGCCTTGTTTCCTTCAAGTCTGTACTACTGTTGTTTTGGACTGCAAAGCCTTTCAATTGTTGCTGCTTCTTATGGTGGTACTACTTGCTTCTACTACAATGGTTGTGGTTACATGTTCTTTAGTCCTCAGATTTTGTTTCAAGTTTTCTGCTGCTACTTTGTTTCTTCATAGGGGGATTGTGTCAAGATCAGTTTTAACTCTTGTATTGTTGTGGGGTTTTCATAATAAAACTGATGCTTCTACTTTTATAATGGGCGTTTTGTTTTTAGCGAGTCCTGTTTTCGGCAAGCCAAAGAAACCAAGAACAAAACAAATACCAAGCCCCAGCCATAGGCCAAAGGAATGCCATATCGACAAAATTAAAATTGACATGCGTGTGAAAATGAGAGGAAATATGGAAAAGAATCAAGGATAAGAGAAAAAAAAAACTAAATTGAGATGGTTGTGGAAATGTAAAATATGAACTTATTTATAGATGAAGGAAAAAATAGTTGTTAGAAAAGTGAGATATAGCTGTTGGAAGTGGGAAGAAAGCTGTTGGAGCAAATAGCAGTTGGAGGAAGCAGGTTTACCATTTTCTTTTTGCATCAAGCCGTTACTACTTTTCCCTTTGCATAGCCTAATGCCTAGTCTGTTGGGGGACTTGAACAATTGCTAGCTAAACTCATATCTGGCATATTTCCTAGCCCAAATGGCTAGGAACTGCTGGAGATGCTCTAACAACCTGTCTTCTTGCAGTGATGTTTCAGATTTACTTGGAAAATTTACTAGAAATACAAAAGTGTCACATTGTGACATGATGAACATCAACATATTTGGCACCACTTGGGTCATCTGTCCCAGGAAGAGGTGAAAGAGTTTTTCTTTAATAAGGTACTTACCCCTTTAGTGAATGGAGGAAGGGGATATGGTCTGTCGAAGTCCAGATCATTTTTTTTTTTTGCAGCACCAACATGCCTAAATGTTCTCTGTATCCATGTTGGAAATCCCAGGGATGCGCAGGGATACATTTGTCCAATTATACATAAAAAAACTAAGAAGGGAACACGTCTCTTTTGAGACATGTACGGGGACATGGTGTCATTTCATCATAATATAAAAACTTATTTCAATGGTAAAAACTATAACAAACTTATCATTTGTTCCTCATGGTTTATTTTTTGATGGATCATCTCTTAACTATGTTGAAACAATATTTATTTTCCTCTCAATCCATCTAACAGCCAACAACCTAAAGGGAGGAAAATTCGACAGGCCAAAGGGGAGGGCAAATTGCACCCTCCTTATCCGTACAAAAGTCAAAGCAGATATATAACGGCAAAACCTCACCAGTAACTCCTCCCTTACGCATTGTACAAAATCAATTCATAAGAGGTAACGGTTGGAAGTGCTCTCAATGAAATCAATCCTATTCGAAACAACAGTACAGACCAAAATTGAAGAGAGGAGGGGGTACTAACCACACCGCAGCGGATCCGAGAGAGAAGAACGATCTCCCAGTCCGAAACCTTCACCGGAAAAGAACCCTGACATTCCGAGTTAACGTCAGGACTGTCAAGTAGGGCAAAATCAAACACATCTGTACTTCTACATATTTGTATACATAAAGAGAGAGAGAGAGAGAGAGAGAGAGAGAGAGAGAGAGGGAGGGAGGGAGAGAGGGGGGGAGTACCTGAGATTTAGTGGTGACCGACGGTAGCCTAGGGTGAGCTCGGGGAAGAGTAAGAGGAGGATCGGCGGTGGCCGGCGGCGGCGGTGGGCGGAGGGTGGGATCGGGGTAGAGGGAGACTTTTTCGTTCGGGAGTATACAAGTTGAAGTTTCACCGTTGGGTGCCTTTCTTTTTCTCTTTATTTTTTTATTTTTTCTCCTGTAATGAAAATGTCAACAAGAAAGGGTTCATTACATTTTGCCTCCTTCAACTATCATAGTTTAGAACTTTGTTACCTTGAACTATAGAGTATTGCATCTTACGCCCTTGAACTAGGAATAATGCTTCTCTCGTATTTATTAACGGAAACGAAGTCCAGTCCCATATAGCCCTATGAAATTCCAGACAAAGTCCAATCCCGTATAGGAAAACCCTACACCAAACAATAGGAATTGTTTGCATGAGAAAATTATTGGCCCAATCATAAAGTGACAAGTGGTCATTTGTATTGAACAGAACGGGACACGTATAGACTGAAATGCATGGAATCATGCACTTAAAGGATCGATGACGTTTTGGCTAATTCAATGTCGTTTTAAGTAAACAGTAGAAGCAAGTCCGTTATGGCCAAGTGTCACGTAGAGAACAAAGGAAAGGAGAAACATGCAGTTCGAAGCCCAGGGAAACAGATGATGTTATTTCAAGCCCTTTTAACTGGAGCAGTTACGCTCCTGGAGCACGATCAGGGGAGTTGAGGTTTGGGCATGAAAACTCCCCAGTTCAATCACGTTCTGAGCAAAGATAGTGGGATATGGAATAACTGACCCACTACTCAAATAATTTCAAGCCAACACAGAAGAATTTTGGAGGGAAAAGCTCAAATTTTAAATCAAGGAAGGACTTCGAAGGCAGTTTGAGCGGGAGAATGGAAGTAGTTAAAAAGAGTCAAGAGCTTGCTTATAAATAGAAGAAGTTGTTGAAGGAAAAAGCCCCAGACAAATCATCAACAAATAGCTATGCTATGCTTGGTTTGTTCTTAGGCAATAATTTATGACTTAGACTTAGTTCAAAGTAGTAAAGAGTAGTTTGTAATAGTCACTTTATAATCTGTTCTTGTTCTTTCAAAGTTGAAGAATCATTTGGAAAGCAAGTTATTTTGAGTTTATCAAGATATCTTGTTTCTTTTTGGTTGTTAAATTTCTTGTGAATCGTTGTGCCATTTCAATACTTTAAAGGAGAAATCCTCTTCATTGAGGTAATTGAATCGATAACACAATCGCCTAATTAAGTTTGGCTTTTAAGAAGTTAAATCTGAAAAGGATAATTACAAGCCTTTTCTGGCACGCTGGCACATAAATTATAATTCCAAAGTAGCCAAAAATTCCAGCCAAACAGGAATAACAACGAGTAGGGTTTGAATTGGGGATGCTCCTTCCGTACCTGATCCCCAAGCTTCATGCTCATCTCTCTACTCATACCCATATCTAATTGGGGATACTTAATAGTCACTGAACCCATACGCATTTGGATAACGGGTAAAACGGGTATCACCTAACATCCAATTACATATCGAAGAAAGAGACAAATATACCTATAAAATTTGTAAAACAAATAAGAGATACAAAAGAAATTAAGTGATACATATCGAAACGCCCAAACCCTAAACGTAAAGCTGGAATCTGAGACGATTTTTGATATATGTTTGTGCATGAATAGTACTCTTTTGATTGCCTTTTTTCCTTGCACAACTTTTGAAGATTTTTATCGCATATATATATATATATATAATATAGTCCCCTTCCAATAAGGGCGCCCACATTCAGCAAAGTGCGGAGCTCCCCTTTTCTGATCGAATTTCGATGATTTGAGCTGCTTAATGTGTTCAGAACGTGATTTTAAGGGTACCCGCGAGAAATCGACAAAAACTAAATGACCCGAAAGGGCTCCATCCGAGCAATTTTTTTTTTTTGAACCATTAAATAAAACTGCTCAAATGAAGCCCTTCCAATCTCTCTTTTGTTTTTTCTTGATTTTCTTGCGGTGACCCTTAAAATCACGTTCCAATCACATTGAGCAACTCAAATCATCAAAATTTGATCGGAAAAGGGGACGTCCGCACTTTAACACAGTGCGGACGCCCTTATAGGAAGGCTCTTGTGTGTGTGTGTTGTGTGTGTATATAAATTTTTTTTTTTTGAGATAAAGTTGGTGATGCCATATTTGCCACAGGTACTAAACCAACACCACGATTTAGGTTGGAACAACCTGCGAAACATGCATTAGGAAAGCAGGGTAACCAAAGCTATGGCACAATGTTGCCTTCAAGCACTCTTGGAGGTCAGGGGCCGGCCATCCTCAACACCTAGAACTCAAGGGTTCAACCTCTACATATGCCATGTTTTGAATTTCTTCTATGTACTTAGTACAATTTCTTTGTGCCTTCTATGGTTGGAGTGTTTTAAACTATTGTGATTATGGTGAACCATGTCTAGGTGTAAGCAGTTGATGGCTCACTTTTGTAATTATGGAAATGCTATGACATATAATGGAATTTAAAAAAAATTGCATAGAAATTGGAAAGTCATTGTTATATTTTCACATTCTTTATATTCCCTACTCACGTCAAATTCGTAAGGTTATAATGTCTCCATTGTGGGACTTACAGCGCATACGAATAGCTTCAACAAGTACAATAATTACTACGGTTTTGCAGTTCCTTTCCTTAGTACGAGTATCACATTGCTAATTTCAACCTCAACCCTTGGTTATGCATCTTTTGCTCCTCAAGCATTCTTGACAGCTCCTCATTGCTCATTCTTACGTTATCGTACAGTGTTTCAAAAGTCTTGTTCTTCTTCATAACAACTTTCCCAATTAATGTCTCTTTTACATGTTATGGGATCAATCCAAGAAAAAATGTGTACCCATTTTATCCCATTAAGAATGCCTTAAAAGAAGACTAACTAAGATCAAAAGTGGGCTTCATACTCACCTTAGTTCAAGCATCCAAAGAATCATTTTTCTATAGGATGTGTTTAGAGCATCTCCATTGTAATAAACAAATGGGTGTGAATAAACAAATTTAACAACAATGCTCAAAAAATACCTCACATTATAATAAGCAAAGTTACAAGTCTTTTAGCAAATAACCAAATTCCACCCATACCATAACCAAACTTAACAACTTTTACCAATAACCAAAATTCAATAACCAAACTCAAAAAATTCAATAACTCAAAAACACCCCACATTGGAATCGTCTCATCGAGATGAATAATTTGTTGTGGTCAAGTGCATGATTAGAACTTGTTTGCGATTGGAGATATGCATTGTGTATTGGGTGGGGGGGGGTTGGTTAGGGATGCAAAAATAACCAATGTGGATCAGATAGAGGTTGTTAAGTTTGATTATGGACTAGACAATCAAATGCTGACGTGGCACATTTTAATTATTGGTTTTGATTATTACCATTGTGGATGCTCTTAGTGGGGCTTAAGGTGATGAAGTGAAGTGACAAGCCATGGTAGTTGAAGAGGGCAAAATATAAATAGTTGTAAAAGAGAAGTAAAAGTGACAGGCTATGGTAGTTGAAGGGGGCAAATATATAGTAAATAATTGCAAAAGAGAAGTAAAAGTGAACCCGAAATTTTCCCAATGTACAGCCCGGCCCGCCTGCCACTTGAGCCGAGCTTCGAAAATCATAATCTTTTTTTTTATTTTTTTGATCATCATCGAAAATCATAATCCGAATGAGAAGGTTTTCCATACAGTTTAGATTAGATATGTTCACCAAAAAGTCGGAATCGAGATCAACTTACGTAATGTTTACTCACGTGGTCTCTCATATGCTGCAAAATTAGACATACCACAATTCTATTTAATAATCCAAACCGTTCATTTTAAAGGCCACAATTTGCATATTGTTAGTGCAAAAATTTAGGTTGATCAAACATAGGAATCCGATTGAAAGAATCGTATTTGTTACATGAGAAATAGACGGCTAGAGGCCGACCATTCATCTCTCTAGACAAATATAATTTGACCAAGACTTTGCCGATATGCGATCAACTTGATTTTTAACATGAATAATGAACAAATCGAGGCCTATATAACATGCTGCATTAATTTGAAAAATAATTTGTCCGTTGCAGTATGTTATCTTGTGAATCCTCGAACAGGAATACAGCACTAAGAGCATTTCACATCTGCTAGCTGTGACTAGATTTGATCGAAATGATCGAACCACAAACAAGAACCATTCGCAAATTTTGACTTATTGGTGAGACCTTTGATTCAATGCCTGTCTTACAATTTCCACAGTAGTTCTGTATCCCACAAAAGAAAAATGTGAACAATTTCCCTTTTATAGTTGTAGCCCAGCTAATGTAACATCAAATAAAGCCATGAAAAGGTTTGTTTGCACGTATGGATCCTGTTGACAAAATTTTGAAGCTGCTCTTGCAGAAATCAGTCATCGTGACTCGTTAAAGAGTCGAATGCTTCACCATACTATACACAATTCATCAGGCCGTGGCAACTTCGGTTTGTAGCGGCTGGAGTTCTTGCTCAGCAATAACAGAATCAACAGGATTATCAACAGGCTTGTATGAAATAAGTGCTTGGTCTCTTCGTTTCCAAATAATCCATAAACCGGAAGCAGATAATCCAAGAACTAGGGTACTAACAATTGCTACAACCACCACCATGTAATGCTGGTGCCACGAAGTCCTGCATCAGTTCAGAAAGGCCAATATGGGGAAAAAAATTCGTAAGACATGCATCATAAGATGTTTGTGCTATCACCAAATCTCCCCAAATAATATTTGCAAATATACACAACACAGGCATATGTGATGGAACATGGAAGGAGCTAATAGACACCTGATAGACTGTTTTAATAGAAAGGGTAAATATCGCTGAGATTGCCTTAATAACAATGAACCTCCTATGGTATCTATGTGCAGTTCACTGACACCACCAATCGACAATTGTCAGTCCAAAGTCCAAACACATGATGGAATGAGGCAACAGTATCTCTTATATCTAAAATTCACCCTTTGTTATAATAAAAAGTACTCCAATTAAAAAATATGAACTCACTTATTTTGAATCAAAATGGTTTGGTTAAAGCTACCGCGTTTGATTTGCTCAATCCACGGCCTACCTTGATACACCTGTGTCACAACAGCTTCTCTTTTTTTCTTTTGAGTGTTGGAGCGGCAGGCAACTGAGTCTTAAGACAAGCCTTTGCTGCTTTATTTCGAATTAGGACGTTACACGAGTGGCTTCTTTCGAGAAAGCAGCAGAGAAGATAGAAGCTACAGGAATTCCCAACAGCAAGCACCCCACCCCTTACAACTAGTTGGGTAGATGTTGAGATCGGGTTGTTAATGCCTGGCTTAATTCTCCCAAAAAGGAAGAGCAGCAAGCCGAGCTGCCTTCGCAGCTAGAACTAGGAAGGCAACTGCCTCGCTTCCCATAACTCAATTAGTTGATTATATGAGCAACTTGCCTAGAGCCGAACAGCTAGAACAAAAGTGTCGTATAGAGAATTTTCATGTGTTTTTAGGCATACACCATAGGTTGGTAATGCAATCGATAGAAAATTCGATAACTCACGAAGAACACAACCCTATCATATTATTGCAATAGTTCTCTTCCAAGAGTGGTAACCAATAGCATAGCTGTTAAAATCGTACGATTCACGTTCGTATCGTATGATTCGATATGATTCGGTTGGTAATTCATACGAATAGGCTGCCTGAATAAAAAATAGATGCGAATCTGTGAATTGTTCATCGATTTATGTAAAATTTCCTGAATTCATTTTCGACTCTTTTTTTGCTTTGTAGTTATTAGAAAAGGGTTCAAACAATTCTTTTAAGGTATTCAGAATTATTCTATGCCAATCAGAGTTGTGAAATCTGTTCGGTACCGGCCGGTACGTACCGTACCGGTGCTTAAACGGAACACAAAGACTCACGATCTGTTCCGGTTGAAATACCGGCCTATTCCGGCCAATACCGGATGTACCGGACGATACCGGTCTGTTTCGAACATTTTCCGGTGTTCCGGACGGTACAAAATTACCTTCTCTCTCTCTCTTTTTTTTTTTACATTTTGTTTATGTTTATACTTAAAATTTTGCAACATGGTAGATATATATTATATATATATATATAAAATATTAATTGCGGTAAATCCGGAACGGTACCGAGATACAGCCTGGTACCGGTACGTACCATTCCAGTAGTGAAAACGGTACGCTGGCCGGTACGGGATTGACAACTTTGATGCCAATCTTTCGTCTATGTTTCTCACTTTCTCCTTGTATAGATAAAATTATAGGTAATAAGAAAGATTTTTTATGAAAGTGGATGGAAAATGATAAATATAAATGGAATGCAACCACCCTATAGACCTTACAAGGGTTTGTTTTGTACTTTTAACTCTTTTCCACAAAAAGGACCATATGTAGGATTCATGAGTCCTCATTTTTTGGAAGTTGCCATTGAAGCAACTTACTTATTACTCCACATTATTATCTAATCATCATTTAGAAGAAGCTTATTGTTGATTTAGATCTAAATATTTCACTATAGTATATATTTTGTTACCCTAATCAATTATCAAATGTTTCCATGCATTGTAGAAATCATGACCGAATCGTAGCCATTCACGATTCGGAAAAGAACCATTTTGATTCTCGATTGGATTCACGATTTGACAACCTTGACTGATAGTAACAAGTGCCCCGGAAAAAAAAAGAAGAAAACCCACTACCCCCCACACTCAGAGAGAGAGAGAGAGAGAGAGAGAGAGAGAGAGAGAGAGAGAGAGAACCATATATAAAAGCATAAGGAGAAAATATAGAGAGAACAAGATTTAAACAAGAGAGAGAGAGAGAGAGAGAGAGAGAGAGAGAGAGAGAGAACCATATATAAAAGCATAAGGAGAAAATATAGAGAGAACAAGATTTAAACAAGAGAGAGAGAGCGAGAGAGAGAGAGAGAGAGAGGGAGAGAACCATATATAAAAGCATAAGGAGAAAATATAGAGAGAACAAGATTTAAACAAGAGCTTACTGCTTCGGCGGAGGCTCAATATTCCATCCAACCAATTGATAACTCCCAAAGTCATCAGGAAGCCGGACATGATGTTCAGATAGTCGTGCAATAATACTCTGCCAATTAGCATAGTTACTAAGCCGATGGTACTGGTTATTGAACAGAAAACCATACAATTCTAAAATGCAAACTCACCATTGCGGTGGCATTTGTAAAGTACTCGCCAGATCCTGCTGGCAGGATGGCCCATCGTATAAGCGAATCATTTCCTTTAGCAGTAAAATCCAACAACTTGATCTGAAACCATTCAGATAATAGACACCCAGAGTGAGGATGAAACTTAATGACTCTGATATTGAGTGACAAGCTAGATATCAACAAGTAGATTGCAGCAATATCAAATCAAATCTGCAATATTTTGCTGCTATAAAATGGTCATAAATTAATCCCAGAGAAAGCTACCTGTGAATCATCGATATCTAACTGCTGGGAAACAATGTGAGCAAGGTCTGTAATGTGAGGCTTCAGATATCCATACTGGACACTCAACAACATGTAAAATGTTATGAGTCCAACTTGGAGTTCGCCTGCACATCAAAGATCACATTACAATAAATCTCACTCCGTTAAAAAGGAAAATCATGGTATAAAAAATGTCGACAAAGTTGTGCTTGATGTCCTTTGAAATCCAAGACGCAGATTGAGCTCAGTTGGGATAAAACTAGCAAATCATGCACATAGAATGGTCAAAAACTTCTAATATGTACAAGAGTCTACAAGTAAGCCTCCACATGTTGATAAGTCAGCAAATAGTCTAATCAATGTTGTGAAAGTGTAAATTCGGGTTATCAAAGAACACATGTGATTTGTCTCTTTTAGCTGCGTAAAATAGTTTTAGATTGCAATAAACTTATTTTCCATCCAAAGGACCTGCTTAAAGCATGAAACAATCACCATGCAAATAAAAAGAAAGATGATATGCAAGGTGAATGCATATGTGGAGCAAGCTCAAAATATTTTGAGTAACTGCATTTCAAGGGCGACTTTTACTCGAGTTAGGGAGCCTATGATATCAAGTAGTCTTTATTTTAACTTGAATATTTTGAGAAAATAGTTTCATAAATATACTCCAAATTGACTATTGGTTGCCTGGAATTACTCTGTTCCCTGATTTAAGTTCGTTTTTATTTTTGAACTGAGATTTAACTTGGTTCAGTTTTCTGATTTTAACTTGTTTTTTGTTCTAAAAGAATCAGGTTTTGTTCCTAATTTTATACAGCCTTGCTACGTTTAGTATAGTAGCTACTATATAATAGGGTTGAGCCTTATGGCCACATGCATGCAATTTCTTTATTTATTTTGTTCATAAATCTAATGAAAAAGAGTTTTCTTATTTTAGTTACTAATTTTATACAGCCTTGCTACGTTTAGAATAGTAGCTACTATATAATAGGGTTGAGCCTTATGGCCACATGCATGCAATTTCTTTATTTATTTTGTTCATAAATCTAATGAAAAAGAGTTTTCTTATTTGTATTGTTTTGGTGATTGCTCTTGCTGCATATATTTCTCCCTCTACATGGCTACGCTCTTCCTTATATCAGAAGAGCTCCCTTTCAATTTAAGCACAACAAATGTTAGACAATCCTGAAATTAAATAGAATGAATATGACAAGGTTAGTAAAACTACCAGCTTATCATACCCGGACTAATATGTGGTGGTTGTGCAGGAGCCATTGTAGGTGATCCATCTGAGTTTGTTCTATCAGGAGGTGGAGGAGCAATGGCATGAAGCCTTTCCCATAACTCAGAACAATTTGTTTTCCAGAAACCGACTTTTTCACGCTCTCGGTCATACATCACAAGAGTATTGCGGACAATGATTCCTATAAAAAATTATATTTATTAACAAAATCATATTAGTTCCTGATTATAGTGGATGCCCTACACCTTGTTGCACAACAAAGATTAAACTTCAAGGCCCATATGACAAATTTTGTCGTATGTTTTTGAGGGTGGGTTTTGACTCAAGATTGGTGTCCTCAGGAGGCTGCATTAAGTAAACAGTCTGTGTTTTGTTGAGAAAGCCCATAGAGATTAGTAGCACAAAGAAGAAGCAGTAGCGGGAGTGAGGGTTAGGGTTAGGGAGCAAGAGCGAAGAGAAGAGTGTAGGGTAGAGTAGACATTGCCTGAAGGAGCATTTATATACTCTTTAAATGAAAATAAACATATTAGCAGAACTTTTTATTTTGAATAATTATTATAAAGAGGTTATAAAGTGACACTGAGTAAATATTGCAAACTTTGTTTTCTACTTTTGCAAAAATCAAAAACAGATTAACAGATTCGGAGTACCATACCAACTGGAGTTAATAATTCTTGAGGTTGAGATTACTCGCCCATTTTATCTCAATTTTTATCCAAATTCCTTGACTAACAAAAAACTACGACGAAACGGAGTGACACAATGGAACACTGGTATTGAGGGGTTGCACCCTATGAGAGGATATTTCCTTAAGATACTCTGAAGTCTGAAAGGCTTCGCATAAGGACATACGTGAAAATTTTAAAAGGATTTGGCATAGGAGATACCTCCTAACAAGGTAGTTGGATCCTTTCCATTCTGGAAGATCCCCAAGCAATAGGCACCATGAACCTTTGAGTGCTTTATACCGACGTGAAATGAGGTAAAAGTGAAGAGAGAATAGTCAGTTCATACATATCAAAGAAAAAGTTGCAAGGAAGATGGAAGCCCACCAAACTTGTTTCAGCAAGGCAAGCTTTAAGTAGTATATCTGCTTACCCGAAACAAGTAGTTCTCAGGAGACAGTGGCAGCTTGTGTCCATTGCCAAATACCATGTCAACCACTGGAAATGTGTTAGACAGTTGCGAGACATCACTGAAGTAAACATCAAAATTAAGCATCATTTGGCAGACAAAGAATAGTTATCAAAGTGCCAAACTAACAAACAATATAGGCACAACCTCCCAGCACCAACGAAGCAAATATCATTGTAATTTGGGTCAGGACCGGGAATCTGTTGGAGAGAATGGAGTTCTGCCATAACCTGCATACAAATACACCAAAATATCAAACACGATAAACAAAAAGTAAATGGACCAAGTGGTACTAAAATATAAGTAAAACAAGTGAAGTTACCAAGTCGCACACAGACCCATGTTAGCCCCTCATGAATAGTTACCTAATACTTTCCATTTGTTATCTCTTATTTTCTCGAACTGGCATCCGTATTGTCTTGATCCACAAAAGACGAATTCAACAATTCAATAAGCAAGGACTTTTCTACAATTTTTGCACTTAAAACTTGAGTGAAAAATGGGAAGCAAACTGTGGCCTTCATACTAAGATTATACTTGATATTGATATGAACTTTTTGTAGGACACGCTGACATAAAACTAAGGACCTGTTTGCTAAATACAAGTTTTTTGCATTAGAATAATAATTTACCACCATTCTTGAGAAATATGTAAATCAAAAACTAACAAACGATAGCCTAGGCATATGCATATCCATGTTTCTAGATGAAATGACATCTGTGTATCCAATTGCATCATATCACAGTCCCATATCCCCTTCTATGCTTCACAGCATGATAATTAGCTGAGTCTGACAAAGATAAATACCCGTACCGGATACCCATAACCAAATCCATGAAACATAAGTAGAGACTAAGAGCTAGGAAAACCGTTGGGTTTGATGCCTCCTAAGGATCTCAAACGACCCATGACCCTCATGAGGGATACCTCTGTTCTTATGTCATTAGAGTTGGAGTGTTTGTCAAGGTGGCAAGGACCACTCTCCCTCAAGGTCTTGCATTTCGGTCGGCATACATACGTACATACGTCAAAGTATTCTACATATACATCCACGGATGAGTATAAAATATAATAACACATACTCCACGCCATACATTCTCCAGACGTGTACTCCACTCGTACCACCCCGTACCTGAGGACCTAACTTATCTGATTGCCTCTACTGTCTAACACAACAGTTCTCAATTACACAGCATCATAGACCCCAAAGATAAAAACTGAGTTGGTCCAAAATACGCTTGACAGGCTCTTTAATTCACCCCCACCCGCCCCACAAACAAATATCAGAGACTCAAAAGGAGTTCCAGAAGAGATTCAACCCGGAAGTATTTGCTGTAAACCAAATAATAAGGATCATTCAATCATAACAAATAAAAGAGCTGTGAAAAAGAGCGTATCTTACAGCAGACTTAAATGCTACAAATGCTTCTTCTGGCAGGTAAGCATATGTAGTACCACTATCCAGAACGGTTCCATGTTTGCCATCAAAAACCCTTGGATTTAAAGGCAACTTCTTCCCAGCAACATTTATCTCCTTCAGCCGAATATTATAATATGGACTGTTGCCATCCCGAGACTAGAGTAAATGTGTTAGATGCATCAAGTGTATATTTTCTGAAAAACAACTGAGTTTGGTATCCATAAGAAGAATTTCCTTAAATATACCTGCGTCCAGGATCTGAAAGGGTGAACACCATGTCAGAAGGGGCAGCAATTCCACCAAGAACCATTGCACCACCTCCAACATCCATTCCACCGTAACACAAGGAAAAAGAATTACTAATTACACCTCTGTTAACAAGTTGATCCACAACACTTAGATCTCCACGTCCCAAACCCATTATGCCATCAGCATTTTGAGTGTAAAGGTCGCCAGTTTCCGCATTTTCACAACCAAAAACAGCACGCTGGGGTGCAAGTTCACTTTCATTTCCGAACGATAAGATGTCCTCGCCAAGCACACCACTGCTAGAACTCATTTCAGCGTACTGTCTCTCATAAACACATTGCACCCTGTTAGTGTCACAATTGCAATCAATGTTGCACTTCACGGGTTGGTAGCTGCTGGACAATTCTGGTTGGAACTTTGGATCCTGGTGAACACACAAAAGGATTCAATCTTGAGAAAACAAGAGTTAGAAAACAAAAATCCACACAATATGCATAAGGTCTGTTTGAGGGTATAATAATATATGAAACCAAAAAGCTTACAATTACACTTTGGCAGAAAATAAGTTCTGGAAAGGAAGTGGATGACACCAAGATTAATAGCAAGTTGATTATAGTCAATCCATAATGCAAAGTTCATTGTTCATAGTTCAAACCAAATAAAACCAAGTAGTACCAAATAACTAGCCAATTACAAAGTTCAATGCTCAAAGTTCAGAACCAAATAAAACTAAGTGTACAAAATTACAAGCCAATTACTCCTCCTCTTCTTCTCCATGTCCTACCCAAACCCCTTGTAGTATATTACCACAAGAACTAACTCCATTGCACCCCCCCCCCCCCCCCCCCCCCCCCCCCCCCCCCCCCCCCTTCTTCTGTTCCTGCCTCTCCTGATTGTGAGAGATTGTTTCTTGTGCGGCCAAGGCTTTCGGGCCACCAGGGTTTTGTATTTTTGTTTCTACTCTAGGTCTTCTAATTTGTATAGCTTCTTCATAAGAAGTTTAGCCACTTGGTTATGTCTCTGTGTTTCGTTATCGGGAAGTGTTTGAGCTTTGTTGTACATTCCCCCAAGACCGTTCCAATTACACAGACCAACACCACATATCCACAAACTTTCAAACAGAGCAACTATTTAGCCCCTACAATTTCGCAAATCCTAATGGCATGCAATTTTCAATTGCCTATGGAGACAATGAGAATCTTTACTAACAAGACAAGCAAATCGATATTTAATCCTAGGCTCAAATTGATTAAAACAGCCAGAGATCAGATGATTCACCTGATGCCTACCACACTGCTCACAAGTAGAGCATGGAACGTAAGTAACCGTACTCCCCGTATCAACTATAAGAGCGAATTTCTGCGGAGGAGTTCCGATCCAAAGCCTGGTTGTATAGTAACTGCAACAAACCAATTCATTCAGCTCACACAAAACTTTCAACTACACAAATTTTGCTCCGAATGCGTAGTGATATTAACTACCGGTGAATTCAAGGGCCTACTCTAACTAAACTTGGCTTTGGTATTTTTTTTCCAGTATTATTTGCTTTTCGTAACTTTTTATTTAGCTCGCAATATTTGGATTAATCAATCATCTCGACGAGAGTAATTAGAAAAGTATAAATACGTGGAATGCAAAAAATTTTTTAAAAAAATCTAAAAGGATGAGACAATCTTCAGTGAAACTTTTTTTTTTTTTTTTTTTTTTGTAATTTTGTACTTTTAAGACGCAGGCAGATGAATGGTCAATCCAAAAACTTTCAGCTACACAAATTCAGCTCCGAATGCGTACTGAGATTCACTACCGGTGAATTCTAGGGCCTGCTCTTACTAATTTTTTGCTCTGGTTTTTTTTTTTTTTTGTATTATTTACTTTTATAATCTTTCACTTAGCTCATAATTTTTGGATTAATCATTCGTCTCAACGAGAGTGATCAGAAAAGTATAAAAATGTGGATGTGACAATCTTCAGTAAACTTTCTTTCTTATTTATTTGGGTCGTAATTTTGTACTTTTCAGACGCAAGCAGACGAATGGTCAATTCAAAAACTTTAACCTGAATCTGATAAAATGCTACTGACACAGTATTATTTACTCCAATGATACAAGTGAGGTGGGCTCCTGAGTAAAGAATGAGGCGCCACTAGACTTTCCTATCTAATCAAGATTCAGAAAAGATGAAATTAAAACCAAAACAAGAATTTAGGAAGAACGGGGCCTAAGTATTCAAGAATTATATATTTATACATATATAGTACCCGTTGAGGAGGAGATCATCGTGGAGGCGCATGTGGGCGGTGGGGCGGAGTGACGGGGAGCCTTGGAGTTGGCGGCGTGACTTGGATACGACGACGGAGGAGTTGGGGGGAGAGGTGGGGGGAGAGAGGAAGAGAGGGAGGAACATGGCGTGGCGGTTGTCGGCGCCGCCGTGGGGCGGTGGGAGTTCGAGGGCGTTGGCTTCGATGAGTCCAGATAGGTATGGAGAAGAGAAGGAGGAAACGGACCGGTTTAGCACGGTGACGACTAGGATCAGGACGACGGTGAGAAGCAACGGCAGCGTTGCCATTTTGGAATCGGGAGTGTGGAGAGAGAGAGAGAGAGAGAGAGAGAGAGAGACTCTGGAGTTAATAGGAGGAGGAAAAGTCAGCGGGGGGGCGAAGGGAGGAGAAGACCCTCCAACCATTCTCTGGCTCCCCCAGAAAGAAACTGTAACATCACTGATGGAACTTTCAGTTGTCCAGAGGGAAAATAATTTTTTTTTGTGTTTTTTTTTTTTTTTTTCCCCTGGAAGACATTTTTTTAGTGTTTAGTTTGTTGAGAGCATTGGCACGGTTATTAAATTTGACACAATTTATTGCTATTTTTAAAAAATGGTAAAAAGAAATGGCAACTACCAGCTCACGATCATGGACTCAAAATCTTCTCAAATGTGGCAAATGCTAAAAGAGAAAATATATGGGAAAGTTGACATTTTTTTATTGAAAGAGGGAAAAAAAAATAAGAATTATAAAATGGCGTACATAATTGTAGCATGCTTGCCAATTTTTTTTTTTGACAAAATGACATTATTCATTGTTTAAAAATGAGAATAGCAAGGGTAAAATGACAAACACCGGTGCGGATGCTCTAAGAAAGCTGTAAAATTGATAATTTGTTAATTTTCTTGTTGTAGAATAATTTTCTGCAAAATTGATTCTCTATACACAAAAAGAAAAAGAGGCAAAAAATTAATTTTCGGGCAAATTTATTAATACTCGTTAACTGAACACACAACGAAAGCCCTTTCTTGTAGATTGTCCGGCCTGTGGACAACTACCTTGCCCCCATGGGGTTCCTCTCTTTCTGATGTTTAGGCGTTTTTCCGTCTCTCAGATTAATAAAATCTTCTCCCTTTTGTCAAAAAAAAAAAAAAAAAAACACACAACGAAAACGATTTTTAGTTTTCTTTATTTCAGTTTTTCGGAGAATGCAATTCACACTAACATTGATTACTAAACTGAAAAATATTCGTAAAATAACCAAAAATTTGCAGTTGTACAAATCCTACCCAAATACAAATACAAGCACTTATATACTCGCATTATTTTTCATTCTATTGACGGGAAGACCTATATTTATTGTTATGAATTGACAAATTGAAAGTGTGAGTGACGACTTAACTTAAAGGGAAAATGACGGCTCAGGACATGTTTTGATAATTAATACATGTCAAGAACAAGCTAATAATATTTGTTAATGCTGAAAATGTCCTTGGCGGGAATCAATTATCGAAATACGTCCTTGGCCGTCATTTTCCCTAACTTAAACTAGTTTTAAAAAAAAAACAATAAAATTAAAGCAAATAAAACAAATAAAAAAGTCCAAATTTTATTTCCTCAATACACAATAAAGCCCAATCCCCCAATTTTTTAGAAATCTCCCCCCTAATCTGTATGCTTGTAAACTTATAAGTCTGAAACTTATTTCGGTATTTTTTATTTTTAGTTTAGCTTTTTATCTTAATTTTTGGGGTTAATCGTTCGTCTCGACAAGACGAATCGGAAAAGTATAAAAATATGGACTGATGTTGAAAAAATTCAAATAAGACAACATTTTAAACAAATAAGACAATTGTTTAATATTTTTTCATCTTTAGTGAACTTTTTTTTGCTTTCAGACATAATTTTATATTTTTTATGCTTCTCTTGTTGAGATGGATGATTAATCCAAAAAATATTACTCGAATATAATAAAAATTCCGAAAAGACGAATAAAACAAAAAAAATAGTAGTACTAATTAAGTTACAAGAACGAGGCCAACCTCTCTCCTACATCCAATAAATTTTTCAGTGCCGGGTGGGTACCACATGGTGCCCGCTCGGCACATTCGAGCCGTCCGATGCGATTTTGGACGGCTCGGATTTGGAGAAAAAAAAAATGAGAGAAAAAGAAGATGGGTGAGAGGAGAGAGAATATTTCAATCTGAGCCATCCGAAAATGCATCAGATGGCTTGGGAGTGCCGAGCGGGCACCACGTGGGATATACCCACTTGGCACCAAAAAATTTCTCCCTATATACTCCCCTCTATTCTTCTTAGAAAAATAAAAAAGAATCCTAACGATTTAAGATCGGAGAATCAAAATCTCGCCCAACACATTTGTATATAGTATTGACTATTGAGATAGATAGATAGATAGACAATATTCATATTGTAGTTGGGAGAGGATGCGTGCAGTTTATTATATATATCTATGCTGGTTGGCAAAATAAAAATATACGCAAACTCGATATCGAAGCTGGTGGATATTAACTAATTTCATCTCTCGTTATGAAAATGTGCCAGGATCCGTAAAGGGTGGTTGCTTTAATTATATTGGATCAACAAAACGTGAAGTCCAGGTGTATTAATCATTCTCTGTTCTCACGAAAATGTTAGTACTTGTAGGTTTTGAGATTATATATATTTCCACAACTCAAAGGTATACAATTTGTCAATTTGAAAATTTTCTTTCTTGAGTTTTATGCTCGTGGTATGGGGAATCTTTAAGGCTTGTGTGTTTTTTTTTTCCCCTTCAATCGATTGAAAAGATCATTTTACATCTAATATGAAGTACAAACCGGGAACGCTACACCAATTGTATTCTCGAGGGAGAAAAGTGTTTGTTGGTGGGAGAAGGAAGGGGCATAAGGGAGGAGGGGGAGAGCTTATCCACCTTCAAGGGTGTTACCGTGTTAGTTAACAATACTTCCCTTGTTTTTTGAAGGGTGATAAAGAAATTTTATTAATCTTTAAACGGGTGGGGAAAAAGACCACAATCAAATCATTTTGTATTCTCGAGGGAGAAAAGTGTTTGTTGATGGGAGAAGGAAGGGCGAGAGCTTATCCCCCCATCAAGGATGTTAGTTAACAATACTTTCCTCTTTTTTTGAAGGGCGAAATTCAAGGATGTTTAGTTAACAATACTTTCCTCTTTTTTTGAAGGGCGAATTTTTTTTTTTTATTAATCTTTAAACGGGTGTGGAAAAAGACCACCATCAAATCATTTTGTATTCTCGATGTAATGATTAAATAAGGGCAATCAAGTAACTTATCACATTATCCACTCTTATTCACATACTCTTAAGTTTTATCCACCCATATCAACTATTACATAAACCAAGTATTCGGGAATCTCCTCCTTAAATAATTCCTTTATAATATATTCATCTGAATCACCTCTTATCGACCCTTCTTCATTATTTACCTAAAATCTTATTTGTCCGACAAACAGGTCATTAAAAGAAAAGGCTTCAACCGTCGAGAAGTACCTGAGATGTTGGCTATGCTGCCCATGGGCAGGGGCGGACACCAGGGTAACAGGGTGTTCGGCCCCCTGTACATTTCTGTGGGATTAGATCATTCAGTTTCTTGAATGAAATATTTACTGGAATTTCTATATCTATGTGCGAAAAATTCCTAAAGTTTTAAATTATCAACCATTATGTGTTCACGTGTATAAAATTAAATGACTGTTACATATATAATTATATATATATAATCGAGTCTCTACATATATATACAAGTAGAAATATGTACGTATGAAATACACTTTTTGCTATCAATGTAAAAATATATGTGATTCGGGCTACCACAGGGTAAAAAAAATCTTGTTATCAATGAAAATTGGGTACCATATTTGGTGCAAACTAGATTTCGAAATTGAGTGGAGGACAACCACCGTAACAATAAATCGAACAAGCTATAAGCAATCCTCTGTTTTTCGTCCAGAGCAAATGAAACAAGAGGAGGAGAGTAACAACTTCTTTGCACGAGAAAATTGTAGATACAACGGTTATTTGTAACGCTTTTTTTTTTTTTTTTTTAACAAAGGGTAGGATCTAGTATATAGAACCCATTTCATGTAAGAGAACGTTGCAAAATAATCGTTGTAGTATTCCCACCCCCCACCCACCCAATCTGAACTTCCACCATAAATCCCTCCTCTTTACCAATTGCAAATTCAATCCCCTATTGGTATGAATTGTAGAAAACTGCAAGTGGCATCAAACAAGGCCCAATGAACTATGCATTGGCAGTTAGGGTGTCAAATGAGAGGGTTTGGATCAGCTTGGGCGAGTTATAAGTGATTGGGTCTTTTAATAGGTGACTAACTTATTTGCAACCTAATTAGCTAAATATTTTATTATTCGTACCTAATCCAACCCATTTATTTAGAGTGAAATTCTATCCGCCCAATAATTTAGTTACATATTCTCTTAGAGGAAAATCTGATTTTCTAATCAGTTGCGTAATTGATTGATTGAGGATCTGTGATTGTAGCATAGGAATATTTTATATTTATTCTTTCTTAGTATAACTTCTTTGTATATAAAGGGGTTTGTATCTTTGTAAAGAATTCATTCAGAAATAAACCAATATTCTCTCAATATTTCGTTCTCCTAAATTCAACATGGTATCAGAGCTGGGGTTCTATACCTAGCTATTTTTTCTTTGCCCACTGTGGTTATTTTTCCTCCATCAATCCTTTTTTAGCTTTCTACAACAACCATTAAATCGCCACTTTCGTATCATCCAATCATTTTAGCAACAATCGATTGAACAATCTGTTCGAATTAAAACTGGATTTAGTTTTTGATTTTTCTGAAGCCTTTCATCTTCTATACCAGCCAACCATGGGAGATCGTAGTATTTCTAGTTCTAATCTCAACTCCAAAGAAGGGCTTGACCCGTCAAACCGTTATTATTTTCATCACTCAAACACTTTGGCCACAAAGCTTTGCTCACAACTACTGGATGAGAAACAACAAGAGATTGGGAATAATTTGCTCGCCAAAAATTTCTCAGTTGCAGCGGCTGTGCGATTTCATAAAGACTTCAACCCAAACAACAAGTTCTTTGGTAACTCATCCTTTTCATCTCCTACTTCCAATACTGAAGGATTATTTTGCAGAAATTGCAAAAAGGATACACATACTATTGAAAGTTGTTATAAGTTGCATGGCTTTCCAGTTGGGCACCCACGACATGATCTCAACTTTAAACCAAAATATGATCCCAATTTTAAACCACCAAGCAACCGTCCGGGACAACAAAATCAGCAATATGGTGCTCGATCCAATCCTGTTGCTGCACATGCCGCAAATGTCGAGCAATATCAACAATTGACCACTGCCGTGGCAAATGCGCCACACTTATCCAAGGGTAATAATGATGTTTATGCAAATGTCGCAGGTATGTATAATCATTCGTCTGTTAATTCTACCTCCTCAAATTGTTGGATTTTAGATAGGGGTGTGCACGGTCCGGATTGGTCCGGTTCTCTAGAAAACCAGTAACCGGACCATTTCAAACAGTTCTAGAAAATTGGAAACCAGAACGTAACCAATATATGAGTGGAACCTAACCAGAACCAAACCGCAAAACCGGTCCGGTTTTGGTTCGGTTCCGGTTCCGATTCTATCCAATTAACATCCAAACCTATCACCGATGTGTGAGAAAGAGAGACGTGAGATTGAAATTATAAAGACTAATCCGTTAAATAAGGTTGCAAAGAATTGAAAGAATAGAAATGTAATCTATTAGAATAGAAAAAGAAGGAAGAAAATAAAAACTTTCCTAACAAATGAGATTTCATCTCTAAATAAAGGAAGTTTAGCAAGAAAAAGATTAACCTACCAAATTACACACATATATTTATTTTTATATAATTATATATATATATATATTAGTTTTAAACAGTCCGGTCCGGTTCTAACCATGTTTCTTTAATTGAGAACCAGTAACCGAACCAAAATTAACGGTTCTTATTTTTTTGGAACCATAACCTGACCGCAGAACCACAGAACCAGACCAAATATGATGGTTCGGTCCGGATCGGACCGGTCTTACGGTTGGGGCAATTTTCTTGAACACCCCTAATTTTAGATAGTGGTGCTACGGACTATATTGCTTCTGATTCTTCTTTATTTTCTCGCTCTCATCCGCCCCACGCACCTTGTGTTAATCTACCCAATGGCTCCGCTGTACCTATTAACTCTATTGGCACACTCCTCTTCAACAAAGATATTCACTGTGTTCGGTTGGGCTTTTTGAGTTTTTATTTCATAAAGTTAGTTTTGAATGCAAAAAAGTTGTGGAGACCAAAAGTGCTAACAAAGACCGGCAATCTATCTCTTTGACTTTAAAGTCTGACTGCAACCATGTGGTGTACAGTAAAAATGGGCCCCCACCACTCCCACCCTCCTCCATCTCCCTCCTTTCCCCAACTTTTTTTAGAATTAACGATCATAGGCTGGTTTTTTTTTTTTGTTTAGGTGATTCTCAAGCGAGAATTAACGACATTTGATGCGTGTAAGGTACTCGATCCAAACTCCTCATTTTCGTAGGCCCGACGAGCGCCTCAGTAAGATTTCCGAATGGGACCCGTCGGTACCAATTCATTGTGATCGCTTCCTATTTTTTTCGAGGTGCCAAATACAATTGGAAATTGAAATTGATACCTTCTAAAAATTATTTTGATCCCAATTGTAGAACCTGTCTCAAATTCCATAAGCATATATCTCAATACATAAACCATTAGTAATTAAAGTTCGAAGAGACAACTAAAGAGTACACAACAAATCACATTTGGCCTAATATCAAAATAGGTAAAACATAACAGGAGCAACAACCATAATGAAATAGAACGTCATAGCAAGAATAAGCCACAACGAAAAGGAATCTTTGCCTGGAGGAGTGTATTTCGATGACGACCCAGCCGCATCCTTTAAGGACGAGAGAACAGGAGGTGGGACCATCTGCTTTACTTGGCCGGTGTAAGCCAACCAAGTACTGTATGCCTCATCCCATGAAGCAAATTTGTTATGCACAGCACCTGGGGAACCGGTTAACCTGATCATTACAAGCTGCCCAAGAATCGTAGATGCCTGGATTCCTCCCCACGAGCACAACATAGAATTTTTTCCCTCTCATTCCTATATCATTACGATGATAAATATGAACACGAGTAAAGCATGTCAACCAAAGTGCACTGAAAACTGCAGATTTCAAGCCCAAATTTGAAGCAAAAATGAATGTTTATGTTGAACCAAAGTGTTGGTTTTTGTGCTTCATAACATGGATTGAGTATGCAGCAAGTGTGTCAAGCAAAATTGTGCAACATGGTACATTATTCAAGTGTCCAAAACCACCAAAGCAGAATTGGGTATATTACAGAAGCAGAGTTGGCCATAACTTGCACCGAAAGTGCTAAACTAGCACAAAAACATGCAGTGAAAACCTGCACCAGATTTGCAAAAACCTGCACTAGATTTGCATACAACTTTGGAAAAAAAACCTGCACCAGTATAGCTTACATGGAATTCATTGTTCAAGTCCCACAACTGAAATAGCTTAATAGGTTTCCCAAATACACAATAAAACAAACCAGCATAGCTTAATTTCTGGTAACAGTTTCCAACATAAACACAAATATAACACAATTTTCAACCAAAGTGCAAAAAAAAGCAGCAGATTCACCATGATTCTATTCACCTCACATAAATCGGAAATAAAAATATGTTTTCGTAATTAATCAATTTTGTTTTCAATAGTCTCATAGTGAAACTAGTTAAATTAAGATCAATCATCATAAGACTCCCACATCCACTCAGCCAATTCAGTCCGCCTTTGAGCCATCAATTGTGTGTTATGTGGCGACATGTTGAAGGGCTCTACCGGATCCACATTTGCCTCATTTCCTTCCTCATTCTCTCCACCCTCCCATTGTTCATCGTCCTCAAAGTCATCAAAAAATTCATCCCTCCCTCTGTTCATTATTATCCAATTGTGAATAACACAACATGCTGTTATAATTCCAGATTGACGGGCTTTATTATAACTTGGCATGTGCTTAAGGATGGGAACCTTGCTTTCAGGACTCCAAAGCATCGCTTTATTACATTCCTCAACGACGAATGCTTGTAATTGAACAAATACATGGGCAGGTGGAACTTCGTATTATGCCCATTAAATTCCTCTCTGTGATAACGTCTTCCTCGATAAGGAGCTAAATACCCTGGCATGTTTGTATATCCAGCATCCACAAAATAGTACTTATCAAAAATGTTACAATTTAGATTTAATAGGGTGCGATATTGATTGATTACAATCGGAAAGGTAATTATTGTTACGTACTGAGTGGGCGGTGCGGAAAGTTATAGCCCGGGTTGTTACTGTTGATTGGAATACACGTCCATCATGGGCACTTCCTTCCCAACCAGGCAACACAAAAGTGAACTTCATGTCGAAAGAACAAGCAGTCATAACATTCTGTGTTATTGTGAATTCCTCCCACGATACGTAACTTGTCTATGACACGGTATCCAAGCTTCTATGTGGGTTCCATCTATAGCTCCAACACAATCCTTAACAAAATATCATTACAAATCAAAGCATAATTGCGGATCAAAAAAAAAAAGAAGCATAATTTGGTCACGGGAATTATTGGCGAAGGAATTAGTTTAAGTATATTTATTTAACTAACCTGGAACCATAGGTAATATCTACCATCGTTTAATATTTTGGGCGGTGTTACATGAAGGTTAGGTGGTTGAATGATGTGGAGTGCCAAGTTACAAAGAGCACGACTCATCCACTTGAAGTGGTCGCTTATGGTCAACGTGGAGCATTGGAACCGATCAACAGCCAATCGATGGCGTTGGAAATGGCCACATATGTATAATAAAATAGCCAAGGACTCCTCGAGTCAAACACGTTTATGATCCCATTGTAGTTGTCCTCTAGCAACAAGTTCAGCCACCAACCCTCTAAATGTATATGCATCGACACAGAGAACGTCTTTTATGGTTTTAGGGTGTCTTTCCAACAAAAAATTTGTGTACGTTTGACCAGTAAATTCACTGATTCGTTGTGGCATTTTTTTTTTGTCATTTCCATTAAGTCCAAAAATTCGAGATCAAGTAAGTCGTCGTCGTTGCTGGTAACAGCTTCATCCTCATTATGCCATGGATGAGCGCTGGATGACATGGGTGTAGGCTGGATGTGTATAACGGTTAGATAAATGCATTACTACTCTGCAATTCTAAAGCTTAGGGCATAGAGTTAGAAAATGAAGACTGCAAGTAGTAGAATTAGAAAGTGAGGAAGTCCTATTTTTTTTCATGGAGAAACCAAGGCAGATTTTGTTAAACATAATAGTTAAAACACATATACCAAGGTGGTTTAACATAATAGTTAGCAAGGAATTTTTGGCGTGGTACAATTTTGTGTGGTTTTCCTCCGTGCAGTTTTTTGTACTTTCTCTTATGTATGTTTGTATGTGTAGAGACATTCTAATAACAGCTACAAAATAACATGTATGGTACGAATAAATACTACATGGGACATTCTCTTAAGTGACAGTTAGCTACTTAAAGAATCCAAAAAGGACCCACAAAATACTACTTGTACGTATGTCTTGTTTGTTGCTCTAACTCTCCAAACTTACAGAAATAACCACATATGAAGGCACGCTGTTATGAGGCCAATAATATGACCATAACATATCTGATGAAAGGATGATATCTTTAGCATTTGCATGGCCAAAAGGAAAGTGATCATGATGAACCACATAATAACACTTTCTGAACTGTGATGTTTTACCAATAGACCAATGACTGCATTATGCAATAGTAGAACATATAAAACTAAAAACCAACATGAAGCAACAAATGGTAAAAGCCTTAAGTGAAAAATAGGCAGAACATATTCCCATAACATAAGTCAATAACATGGATTAGAATTCAACAATCTAAATGTGTTCCATAACACGAACATTAGAAGTTTAACCAAAAAAAATGGCCACTAATGGCCTTCTTACACAACCACCTAATTGTCTATTCTTCCTAATCGATCAGTCTAGCTGTGCCACCAAACCAATCCTGTTATGCGGCTTGAGTTGCATGAACCCTTCCCTCCAAGAAGGTCTTTCAGGATCCATCATAAGGTCATATGTCTTTCAGTATTGTGTATCCCCAACAATCCCCTGAATGTCATCTAGGGGAGCAATGGTTTCTTTTATGGTGAATTGTGGGGTTCCAGATTGTGGACGGTTGATAGTTAAAGCCTCGTAGTACCCTGCCTTTCTTTCATGAGCAAGTGCCACGCTCTCATAAGCATGTATTTGCTCACCCCTAACTTGTTTCAAAACACTCCCACCACTCCTGTCAGATTTTCGCTTTCGTGAGTCAGAATACATGCTATCGCCCCCCCCGAATGTACTTTGGCGGGCCAAACTTGGCTCACTCTTCATCGGAAGTGGCTGCACCAAGGGTACCGAGTTGTGCGAAGGCACCAATAGCCATAGAGTTATGGAGAAGCTCATCCAACAACTCAAAATGGTCAATGCCTTTATTGCAAAGTTTCTCATACTTATTGTTGGCCTACGTGGAATATAGGTAATGGGAAATGTTTGTTAGTATATCGGGGCGAAAGGGGATTTATCTAATATTAGTAACCATTAAATAAACACTTAGGTTTTGGTACCTTAATTATTTCATCCCATACTCCAGTAGGAGCTGTGACAGTTTGAAGCTCTGCATCCAACCCAATCCGGTATGAACTTTTTTTAATTGACAGAATAACCTATAAGGTGCTTTGAGGCATTCAAACTTTTGTTGCATTTTGGTGATGCTATACCCATATATACCAAGGAACCTGGCGTGTGAATTCTTTGTGGATAGAAGTCCATTGGTGTTGATTGAATGTTTTTGTCTTACGTGGGTTCACACTTTGTTCTTTGCTTGATTCGTCAAGGAGTATTTTGAGAAATATCTCCTCATTGGCATAACTCCATATGTCTACATCAATTTTTGTGCGATCCATGGTGGCCTAATAGTTGGGACAAATAATTTGCAATATAAACAACTGGAAAATAGATATACAGGAAATAAAAAATGCTTAATATGGACATACACAGAGGGGAGAGAGATTTGTAAATCATTTACCAATTAAATGCTGTTTTCACCAGTACAAGAGTTGGCTGAAGAAGTATGAGAGGGGGAACTTCACTTCCTCTTCAATAGTTGGCTCCCGGGTGGTTTAACTTCCAAGGGCTTGTCCCCTAAAATGAACAAATGAAACACACGCATTCAATCAACATAGGCCAGCTTAGGATTAATCTAAACTTGACACTGAATAAATTTCTACGTAGAGTATAAACATGGGCGTGTGAATTTGTGGTTAGATGTTGTGCAAAAGTTCTTACAGTACTTAGAACAAGAACCATACAGAAAAACAATCCCTTCAAACTAGGGCAGAATAGCCAAAAGCATATTTGATAGGAAAATGTTTGTGA
Organism: Rhododendron mucronatum var. ripense; assembly: GCA_019656295.1. Classification (NCBI taxonomy): domain Eukaryota; kingdom Viridiplantae; phylum Streptophyta; class Magnoliopsida; order Ericales; family Ericaceae; genus Rhododendron; species Rhododendron mucronatum. The sequence continues at coordinate 111,225 of BPLT01000276.1, forward strand.
CGTTATCCAGGAAATAAACATCCGAATACAAAACCAGATGCCAGAAAAGAGATATAACGGCCCAAAGTGGTGTGATTTGCATCTCATTCTATGTCAATTCCCTCTGTTATGTATCTAGGGTACAAGTTCAATCCCCATTGTCAAACCAGTCATTAAATATGCTTTTTCTAATTATCTCTAGATCTGATCCTAAAATCCAGAACTCTTAGCTAGGTCATTCTGAAATGACGATATTTGGACAAAGCATTTGCACGAGCACTGTGAGGCAAGCAAAAAAACCTGTTTCATTTAGCATGCTCCCCCCCTTTTGAAAATTCCAGCCTACGGTGACCTGAATATCTTCTTTTCTAGGTCCAATTTTTTCTACTAGTGAAAAATTACAGAAAATCCGTTTTTTTTCCTAACCCTAATTTTGTAGAACCCCATGACTTGGCCGAGGGCCTTTCTTCGAACCCTAAGAGTCTGCATTTGGCCGAAGGTGTAGGAGATCTTTCACATGATTTTTCAAACATAAAAACAACTGATTGAAAACAAACAAAAAAATTTGGATGAAAACCCTAACCCAACCAAAACAACAAAAATCGAAGAAACCCTTCGATTTCTAGTGTATTTACTTCTAGATCTTCGAATCTTTGTAGACCGGAGAAGCCATTTGCCACATCTCGAGGAGGAATTCGTCGGGTCTTCTGTGGTGGTTGGATTTGGTGTCGGTTTGGGCTCCCCCTGAAATGCAATCCACCTCCTCATTTATACAACCAAACCCTTCAAATAAGATCAAGATTTCCAGTTGGGTTGAGAAGATGTTTAAGAAGATGGGTCTTTAATTTTACAGGAGAGATTCGCGAAGCAGCTTCGAGACTTGGCGAAGAGGCGTAGGCGTGAGATTCGTTCTCTGTAGACTTTTGAACAAAAGAGTTAGCTGGAGGTTGGGATGAATAAGTTTCGGGAGAGAGATGAGTTGGGATGAAGTAATTGGAGAGAGAGAGAGAGAGAGAGAGAGAGAGAGAGAGAGAGAGAGAGAGAGAGAGAGAGAGAGAGGGGGGTTGGGCCAGACTTTCGCAGATATTCGTTCTCTGTATCCTTTTGCAAAAATAGGTAGCTGTACCGTGGAGGTTGGGAACTTGGGATGAATGAGTTTTGAGAGAGTGATGAGTTGGGGTTTCAGTAATTGAAGAGAGAGAAAGAGAGAGGGACAGAGAGATGAAGTTGGGACAAAACTTTTTGTCCCACTTGCCGACCCGCACAATCTTTATCCGTGAATTTTTCTTTTTTTCCTTTATGCTTACTCTCAGATATGGGGACTCACTCATCTTTGAAATAACCCATCCAATCGCATGTTTTTACATTTGAACTCAAAATTTTCAATCCAAAATTGTGAACCAAACACAGTGATTGTTTTAAAAGATGTTCTTCATGTGCCTTCCTTTCGATTAAATCTTTTGTCTGCCAGTAAAATTACCCAATCCTTAAACTGTTGTGTGATCTTATTCCCGAATTTTTGTGTTTTGCAGGACTTGGCTACGTGGAAGATGATTGGCTAGGGTAAGCAAAGTGGCGGACTCTATTACATGTCACCAGATCGCACCTTGCCGACTGCTTGCCATATTACCCATCCCGATTCTACCTGGCACCATCGCCTTGGCCACCCATCACCTACCTGTCTACGTGTCATTTCTAAGTCCAATTAATTCTTCCGTTTCTGTTTCTTTTGATTTTGTAATGTTTGTCCTTTGCCAAATAGACTAGATTACCATTTCCGACAAGTTCTATTTCTTCTACCATGCCTTTTCAATTAATCCATTGTGATATTTGGGGTCCACATAGACATCAAACACATTCTGGTGCTCGTTATTTTTTAACCATTGTGGATGACTTTACTCGTTGTACATGGTTATTTCTTATGTCTCATAAGTCTGATGCTTCTTCTTTACTTAAATCATTTTTTACCTTTGTTCACAACCAATTTAACGCACACATTAAAATCTTTCGGAGTGATAATGGTACTGAATTTCTTTCTCTCAAATCATTTTTTATAACTAAAGGTGTTGAATTTCAAACCTTGCGTCTCCACTCCATAACACAATGGAGTTGTAGAACGTAAGCATGGTCATATATTGTGAGTTGCTCGTGCTCTCCTTTTCCAATCTAATGTGCCCATTCGTTTTTGGGGTGAGTGTGTTACCACCGCAATTTATGTAATCAATCGATTGGCTACTCAACTCCTTTCTTCCCTTATACCTTTTGAGCGCTTGCATGGTCATCCACCCTTTTATGACCATCTTCAAGTTTTTGGAAGTTTATGTTATGCTACAATTGTCGAACCTGTTTCTATGTTTGCTCCTCGTGCTAGGCATTGCATTTTTTTGGGCCATCCTACAGGTCAAAAAGGTTATAAATTGTTAGATTTAAATTCTCACAAAATTTTTGTTAGTAGGGATGTCTGTTTTCATGAGCATATCTTTCCTTATAAAGGGATGTCTCCTCCTGCTCTTCCCCTGCTCCTGCACCCGACCTCACCTACACCACACCTTTATCCAATTCCACTGCCCCACCTACCTACGATATACCAACCGATTATCCCACCAATTCCCCTGCCCCACTTACTCCACCAGCCTCAACAGACTCACCAACCGATTCCTCACATAATTAGTCTACCAACACTTCCCCACCAGACCCACTACAACTACTCAATCAATCGATTGCCAGATCCACCACCTTTCACTACAACCACCACCACCTAATGTTTCTCGTCATTCCACCCAACCTCGCACCTAACCTGCGTGGCATGCCGATTATCAAATGAACTTTGCCCATACTACTTCCCCACAATCATCCATCCCATTGCCATGTTCAAACCGAGGTACAAGGCACCCTCTCTCTAATTCTCTCACTAATTCCTGTATTTCTCCTGCCCATTATTCTTTTCTTGGTTCTATTTCTGGTCTTCGTGAGCCCACTAACTATGATCAGGCAATTCTTGACCCAAAATGGAGGGATGCTATGCAAGCTGAACTTGATGCCCTTGCTCGCAATAATACTTGGTCTCTTGTTCCTCTACCTGCTGGTCACAAACCCATTGGCTACAAATGGGTCTACAAAATCAAATACAATTCTAACGGGTCTATTGAATGTTATAAGGTTGCCTCGTTGCTAAGGGTTACACTCAAATTGAAAGAGTTGAGTATTTGGAGACTTTCTTTCCCACTGCCAAATTGACCACTATGCGCTGTCTCTTAGCGGTGGTTGCTTCCCGCAATTGGATCCTCCATCAGATGGATGTTCATAACGCCTTTTTGCAAGGCGATCTTGATGAGGTTGTCTATATGGACCTTCCCTCTGGTCTTCGCCGGCAGGGGGAGACTATGGTATGTTGGCTCAATAAATCATTATATGGTTTGAAGCAAGCTTCCCGTAACTGGTTTGCCAAATTTTCTTGTGCTATTCAAAAGGCAAGTTTCACTCAATCAAAGATCGATTACTCTCTATTTACCAAGTCCGAGAGCAACACATTTACTACAGTACTTATTTATGTGGACAACATTATTGTCACAAGCAATAATGAATAGGCAAACAAGTCTCTCAAAGACTTTCTCTTGCAACAATTTCACATCAAAGATCTTGGCAATCTCAAATATTTTCTTGGCATTGAAGTCTCCCGGTCCAAAAAGGGAATTTTCATTTCTCAACGAAAATATGCATTGGATATTCTGAACGATGTGGGATTATTAGGATCTTGTCCCAATTCTTTTCCAATGGAGGCATATTTGAAACTGAATCCCGACGATGCCGATCCATTACATGATCCAACCAAATACAGAAGATTGGTTGGGAGATTGATTTACCTAACAGTAACAAGGCTAGACTTAGTATACCCTGTGCAAATTCTAAGTCAATTTTTGCAGAATCCTCGGAAACCACATTGGGAAGCTGCTCTAAGAGTTTTGCGTATCATTAAAGGGAATCCTAGTTAAGGATTATTTTTTCCTTCATTCAATGATCCTACGTTAAAGGCTTATTGTGATTCACATTGGGCGGGTTGTGAGACAACTCGACGTTCAATTACAAGATTCTACGTATTTCTAAATTCTTTGATTTCGTAGAAATCAAAGAAACAAACCAATGTGGCTCGTTCTTTCGTTGAAGCCGAATATCGAGCCATGGCTGCAACATGTTTGGAAATTACATGGATATGACATATTTTGGAAGATCTCAAAGTTTCACAAAGCCAGCTAGCATCCTTTTTTTGTGACAACCAGGTAGCCCTCCACATTGCAAAAAATCTCATCTTTCACAAACGCACGACACATATAGAAATTGATTGCCACATTGTTTGGGGAAAATTGCAAGCTGGAGTAATTACCCCGTCCTATGTTCAGTCAATATCTCAACTTGCAGACATCTTCACCAAATCTTTGGGAAAGGAACAATTTCAATATTTAAGTGGCAAGTTGGAACTTAATGACATTCACTCTCCAACTTGAGGGGAAGTGTTAAAGGAAAATCCGGTTTCCTAATCAGTTGACTAATTGATTGATTGACGATCCGTGATTGTAGCATAGGAATATTGTATATTTATTATTTCCTAGTTTAACTTCCTTCCTAGTTTAGCTTCTTTGTATATAAAGGGGTTTGTATCTTTGTAAAGAATTCATTCAGAAATAAACCAATATTCTCTCAATATTTCATTCTCCAAAATTCAACATATTCATATTTAGATACAATTACTAATCAACAAAAGAAGAGACAGTCATTTTTATGCTAGAAATATACCTAATAACTCATTGAAATTTCCCCCGAAGAAGAGTTACATTGTCTCCTAATCCGTCCTCCATGATTAGAAGAGACAAGGGGCTCAGTGTATCCAGTTGGAACGCCATAAACTACCATGTCCCTCAGTGTTTTTTTTTTTTTTAAATTGTGCACAAGTAGTTTAACTATTATATTTTTCTAGTATTCTTTCTCCGTCATCATCTTTTACAATTCGACATGTTTGTAGGTTTTTAGGTAGCAGTAGGTAGCTGACGTGTGAATGTACATGAGCTGGAGAGGTGCAATTGGTTGATGATTATGAAAGAGAAGAGAGAAGTGATCTAGAGAGGTGAAGGAAGAAGCGGGAGGACAAAAGAGACAAAGGCTGCGTGCCCCTTTTTTCTTTTTCCATTTGAGGTATAGGCAAGTTTCCCTAGATGGATTAGGTGAGGTCAATCTGGGAAGAATGTTCTCCCTCATCAAAATTAGTGCTCATCGCTTGCTCTCTCTAGAAAACCTGTCTCTGTCTAGTCAGAGGGAATGTCTTGGTATTTATAGGCATCTGCGCCTGGGTCAGGCCCAGAGTAATCCAATAAAGCCTTGACTCGTGTCCCTTTCGTACCTCCAGGTCACGGGGGTGACGTCACCCTTCGCGAAAAGGTCTGCTGGTGCGTCCCCCTCTCGACAGTCCTTCCTTAGCCACCAAACCACTAGGTCCCCCTCAATTCCCATTGAAGCAGAATCGCAATCCTACCACGATCATGTCTCGACGAGGTCCCCTAGTCTTGCCTAATGACCAGAGTAGACCCCCATTCACTAGTAAAGCCATCTGGGGTCTCGCAACCCAAACAATCCTCTTTGCGATGGCTCTCGCGGGCTTCTCTGCCTATGCGGGCCCTACTCGTCCTGCAGGGGCCACCGCCCCTGCCGTGTGGCATCCTCTTTCCGCCCGGGGCCTACTGTCTCTGCCGCATGGAGTTTTCTTTACGCAAAGGCTCTGGCCACGTGTCCAATTGGCTGGTCAAACCTAACCTTTCTCTTGGGTCAATGGTCGCTATTTTGACCAACCCTTACGAATTTCATCTTCTGCTAACAGGCACAACGCATGCAGTATATCCATTCCATGATAAACGAGCGTAAATTTGGTTCACAACTCTCTTACTCCATACTTCTTAATCATCCAAACTTCAATTCCATTGTCAAGACTACCAACCAAACAGAGACAACCCCAAAGAACATCTGTTTTAAGAGTCTAAAACATGTAATTGTCAAACCGAGCAGGGAACTGCACTTCCTTGAAAATCTCATCTGAAAAATCAAAGCAAAGCAAGCTTGGAAGTTGCTTAGTAACCCAGACTCGCTGTTAGCGAGAGTTCTTTTGGGTAAATGTCGCCATGGAAAAAGTGTGTTGGAGGGGAGAGTGCTTGCGGGTTGTTCTTGGGG